>JAOEHQ010047442.1:0-10832 GCA_025447715.1 Asclepias incarnata | reverse complement strand
TGCTACTATAAATATAAACTATACATTAAATAAACTAAATTAGTTACCATATCTAACTTTTAATTTCATTAAATGAAATAAATTAGTTACCATATCTAACTTTTAATTTCAAATGTCAAGATTATTTTGATGATGAATTTAAATGGCTAGGATTAAAACTTTATTTTATTTTTTTCTCTCAGCTCTACCAACAATATATATATATAATGAATGTGAACCGGTTGGCTTAGTAGCAAGTCAATTGGTGTATCTGTATTCAGGTTTTAACTTCATTTTCTTGCATCAATTTGATGGGGTTGAAATGCCTAAAAAGTTAGAAAGGTACATGTGATGTGAGCAGCATGAGAAATACGACAAATTAGACGTAAACTATACGCTTTTGATTTTCGAGTCTGTACGTGCGTTGCAAATCCGTCCAAGGTTGTTAAATTACTTAAATTTTAGATTTCCAAAATACCAAATATCTTATATCTTAATTAATAACTACTTTATTTAGTCAAAAATTTCATTTATGTAATTAACTCGTTTAGTATATATTAACATAACTTATATTTTTAAATTTTAATTATGAAAACTTCAAACATGTATTACATACATAAAACAGATAAACTTTTTCATAATTTATAATACACATGAAATATTATTAAATAGTTATACACGAAGTTATAATTTTTTCAACCATAAAAAGTAATCGAGTGCTGCTAAAAAATATATTTTCCGGACGGATTATGCGAGCAGTATGCTAGTACTGTGTTTATGTTTATGTAATGTGACACGATTATCTATACTCCTTTATAAAGGGGGGACCTCACCCAGTTTTCAGTCTGTTTTCTCAAAAAAACATCTAGATCTGACTAATCTACCCCTCAACTATTAGTTCTATTTTTCCATCTCCACCTAATATAACAATAATACCTTTAATGAAATAATTTACAACATAGATCCCTCAACCCATAAAATAACTACACAACCCCATTTTACATCAATTACCTTTACATTAATAACCACATCACCACCGTCGCCCCCACCGTCGCTACCACTACCACCCGTCGTTGCCACCACCATTGTCGTAGCATCGCGCGGGCATACGTCTAGTATATATAGATAGATATAAAATTACGATCACCTTGAATCATAATTGAATTCATGATAGTAATTATGACAGTTTCTTTTACATTTATTACGGTGATTATATATATATAGATAGATATAAAATCACGATCATCTTGAATCATAATTGAATTCATAATAGCAATTCATGATAGTAATTATGACAGTTGTATTACCTTAAATCAGTAAAATATTTATATGAATACCATCTTAGATTCTTAGTACCATGTTTATTTTATTACAGTATCATTATTTTTTTGGTCATACCTTATGTTACTTTTGATACCTGAAAAAAATATTACGGTGATTATTAACTTGAATGTTTCAATCTAATAGATTGGTTCACGTACATGTTGTCACCATTGTTTTTAGGATATGTTTTTTTTTTTTTTAAATTATTTATTTCTTAAATTTAAACAACCTGAATTAAATGAACGGATAAAAGAAAAGAGGGCAATTGTGACTTTGAAATATTGTGTCAATATACGTCCATCATTGTCGTTCGCATTAAGAGTACGTGACTACAATAAAGGTCCAAGGTGGTTTCGTGATGAGGCTTGTAAAATTAAAATATCATAATTAACGTGAGTTTTTTTTCCACTCATTTTACAGTCTTAGCAATTAAGGCACCGGGATGAATCTTGAATATGTAGTTTTGTATAATTTCGAGATTTGTAATTGTAATGTTTTACCATCTTGCTAATGGTATTTTATTATATGTATATACTCTGCCGTTCAAAAAAAAAAAAAAAATTCTTAATCATTTGTACGTAAATCTTTATTAATATGCAAATGTTAAACAATATGACATGTTTTGAAAGACTAGAAAAATGCTTATCTTTGGAGAAGGGTTTTTTTTTTAACGGCAATATATATTAAATTAAAAGAGGCGACTAGTGAAGCACTAGATGCCCAAAAGAGATACAGTTACAATACAGATACAAATACAAATCCGATATCTAGAACTAAACATCAACTCGATCCTAGATACATATCGAGGCTTAGAACTGCGAGGAATGCAAAAAGGGTCAAAAACTCGTGCCAATTATGGAAACCCGAGACACGAGAAAAACCCTCACCCAACGAAGACCGAGCCACCGGTTTTCACTCCGTGGTGTTTTGATGCACTCCCATATAAGCCCCGAGGAACACAAACGCTAAGTGACAAGAAGAGTGTTCTTGATCCAATCCACCCATGACGTTTTGTTTTTCTTACACTTGAGGGAGTACCACGAATAAGAATGAGCAACAATAAAGTCAAATAAGTACTCCTTACAATGATTCCAAGTTAAAAAAACATCCTCATTTCGATATTTCCAAATTGACCACCACCCACTAAACACAATAGCTTCAATGATTTGCTTTTTTTCGGAAGACACTCTCATGTCATCGATACAAGAGATAGTAGCGAATGTTCCTGTGTTGGCAGCATATCAATTTCGAGCCATTTAGAGATAGAATTCCAAACTCTCCTAGCAATATCATAAGAACCGAAAATGTGCTCACAAGACTCCACCATATTAGTGCAAAGCGGACACAAAGATAAAGGTAAATCAATACCTTTGTTGATCAAATTCGAACGAGTGGGAATTCTATCCAACAACACCCCGCAAGCATGAATATTAACCTTAAGCGGGACAAATTTATTCCATCTTGTTTCAATGAAACAGTTCGGAAGAGTAGCTTTATCGATCATATATTTTACGAACCCCTTTCATCGAGAAATCATTCATGCTTGTAGCCAAGAATATCCACCTGTCAAGGGTATCACAAAAATCAAACGATTTTAACATATTATTAATGTCCGTCAATTCACAACTCTCCACCCCTCCTCTTAATTGCCTTCTCCAATTAGTCACGAAATTATTGTCCCTCCAACGCTCAAACTGTCCGGAGTGGGAGAAGCCCCCCATAGGGGCATCTCACGACACGTGGCATGTGACATGGAAAAGGGGCATTCCAAGATTTTTGTGGGAGTGGCAAAGGGGCATTCCAAAATTAATTTTATACCTTTATTTAAATAAAATATTAATATATTAATAATATAAATAAATAAATAAAGTAAAAAGTACAATGTTTTGGAATGTTGGCTGGTCTACAAAGCAGAAAAGGCTAAAAAGTCAGAAAGAAAAACAGAGGGCAGGAGCGTTCTAGGAAAAACGTGGCACGCGAATTTATGCAGTAAAACGCCCCTAGGGCTGGTAAACCGGGGCGTCCCGTGGAGAAAAAATGTAAAAAACGCCCCCCACTCCGGACGGTCTTAGCGTGTGTTTAGTTGATGGTTTTTAAATTGTAAATTGTAAATCAAATTCATCAACTTAGCCGTAACTTAAATCCACTAAGAGGGGTCGCAAACGGGGTCATTGGTACGTGCGTGGTACTCGTGGTTTGACCGGTGATGATGGTTCGTAATTGTGGTTACGAGCCGTTTGAGTTTTTTTTTTTTTTTTTTAATTGTGTACACTCTGGCGGCTATAAAAACTCATGGGTCTTAAACCTAACATCTTTTTTAAAAAAATTAAGAAAACAAAGTGTACGTGCGTTAGTTTATATAAATAATCACAAGATATTCACATTACACAGTGTGATGTTTAGGTTATAATTATAAAATGTTATATTGAAAGACCGCCTAAATAAGCCAACTGGAATGATCAACTTTCACCTTTGCAATCATTGTCCTCCTCCTCCTCCTCCTACTACTTCTCCTTACTTCCCTCCACCACAAATATCTCTACTCTCTCTCCCCCACCCATCATCGCCTTTCTCTTACGCCACTTTCCTCAACTTACTTCTCCGCCGCACACCCTGCCCAATCCACTCTTAATTCCGGCAACTCCCCCCCCTCCCCCCCCCCCTCCCATCACAAACTTTCATCATGTCCTTTCAAAGGTAATTAATCATATACGAGTACTATATATATTATATATGACATACCACCAATCACACACAAACATATTGGATGTATGTATATGTTTTCCCACATATTTACACACACACACACTTTTTTTTTAACAACTTTATGATCACTGATGAAACCTGATCTTTAACTTACTAAACTTGTCATGTATGTTTTTCCATATTTACCGGGTTTTGTTTAATGTTGTGTGTACGTCAGTACGTGTGTATCTATTAAGTTTCATTTAATATATACTGTATGTATGTATGTATGGGACTGTGTGTTTTATCTAATCATATGATATTTTTGGTAATTTAAGTTTATTTAAAACTTGAACTTAAATAAATTTCTATGAATACTTTCCATGCAGGGATCTTTAAAATATAATTTTCTTGGTAAAGATAGTGTTTTTGTGTTATGGAAATGAACAATCTAAGGGTGGAATCTCATGTAGCTCAAAAAAACCGGCGACATAAGTTAAGATTTCAACAAAACTCCGGTGACTTGAACCACCACCAACAACCACCACAAGATCACCCAACCTTTTCATATAACGCTAATGTCTTCCCTTCAGAAATGATGAATTCAGTTGCTAGAAATAATCCACATCTTTTATTACCTTCCGGCCATGCTTTTGTTTCTCATGATCATCAAGATTCTTGTATAAGTTCGGGTTCGGGTGTTGGTTGTTCGCAGCCCGAAAGGATGTTAATAAGTAGTACTGGTACTTATGCTAATTTGCCATACCAACAAGATTGTAACAATTGGAAAACAGTTGTTAATACGTCTCAACAAGCAGTTGCACATGATCATCATTGGAATGTTGTTAGCAATTCGAACGTTGTTTTGATGAGTTCGAGCTATGGTAATTTCTATCAAGATGTACCATTTTACCATAATAATAATAATAATAATCATAATAATAGCCTTCAACAAGATCAAGTCACACTTGCACAACATTCTCAAACCAAGAATAATGATAGTGGGATGAATCTATCAATTCCATGCTGGATGAACAACAATTCTTATGAAACTAGTACTTATGATCATCATCATAGAGACCAAACAACAACAACAACAGCTACTACTACTACTCAAGGCTTGTCTTTATCACTTTCATCAGTTGCGCAACTTAAAGATGATCAACGACCCATGTTACATCCGGGTCGAAAATCTACAAAGTCCGATCTTTTACCGAACCCGGATCCTAAATCTTTCATGGGTGTTTCAGCTTTGGCTCATAGCAGTATTGGCCCATTGGGTCCATTCACTGGTTATGCAACGGTTTTAAAGAATTCAAAGTATATGAAGCCAGCACAACAACTGTTGAATAAAAGTTGTGATGTAGGGTTTCAAGAGTTGGTTCAAACATGTCATGATGTTTACTCGCAGAAAATTCTTGACAAAGAAATGAGTTGGGCATCAGATTGTTCGGTTGCTTCATATAATGGCTTGGATGAACATGTTAGTGGCCGAAGTAGCTCCTGTTTTGAAGCTCTCATACCCGAATTTCATCGGAAGAAGGCAAAGTTGTGATATATCATCGCTATATATTCATGGTCATTGGTGCTAAACGAAAAATGTGGTTCACTTTTGTAAATTATAATGATGTTTTTATGGTTCATATGATATAGTCTTTTAGGTTCTTTTTTTTTTCCTGATTAATCTAGACACTTAGTTTACTTGCAATTAGGGGACAGATTAAAGAGATTAAAACTGTAGTTGCCCCACTCTTTTGTGACTAATAAAGATTCAACCATCACAATGATTGTTCTTAACTTCCCATCAAAATAGTAAATTCAACTTTGTGTCATGTTTCTACTAGAAGGTAACAGTGATGACTAGTATATTGTCGTGTGAAGTTTTGTGGATGATATACACATTGTTTTTAATTTATCATTTTATTAATCATGGTTTTCTTAATCTGAATTATTGTTTCGGTTTTGTATCACAAGATATGCCGAAGGTACAAGCAGTATTTGCAGCAAATGCAAATGGTGATTTCGTCGTTTGAGACCGTGGCGGGACTTAGTGAAGCCACTCCTTATGTTTGTTTGGCTCTCAAGGCGGTTTCGGGACATTTTCACTATGTAAAGGATGTGATTTCCGAGCAACTGTCGCAAATGAGGAAAATGGTAGAAGAGGGCTTGTGTTCTTCCACTACCACGAGTGGCAAAGCTTTTGATGCTAACGTAACAAGTTCTTCGAGGCTAAAATCTGTTGATCAACGAATTGGAAAACCTGGTGGTGGTGCTGCTGGATTCTTTACAGCACAACAACCTGTCTGGAGGCCACAAAGAGGCCTCCCGGAGCGAGCTATCTCCGTTCTTAAAACATGGCTTTTCGATCATTTCCTTCATCCGTAATTCTCTATTTTTGCTTTTTTGTCTCTATATTAATATATCCATTTGTTTGTCTGTTCTTTTGCTGAAACTTTAGTGTTTGTTTTGATATCTTTGTGAAAGAAACAGTTGTGAAAAACCAAATACATGGTTATAAAATGTTCATTAAGTTTGATTGTACTATGAGCAGGTACCCTTCAGATACAGACAAGCATATGTTGGCTACTCAAACTGGCTTAACCAGAAATCAGGTTAGCAGTATTTAACTTCTGATGGTCAAACTTGGGCCCTGTCAATTTATAAATTTCTTCTGATATTTATACCTTCTGACTTGCCATTCTTTTACTGTTTACTAAATGTTGACTAAAATAATTTTCAAAAACAATATGACGATAATCGGCAAGAGACTTTGAAATCCATCAAGAAATTTTTACAATATTAACGGGATACTAGCAAAGCTGAAATATTGCAACTTTGTGAAAAGACTTAAATATCATATATTAGAACGTAATGATATCTACTATTTGATAGTATCGTTAAATGGATTGACCTTTACACCAACTTTTAGAACGTTTATTAATGCTAGCTAGTTAATTTGCTACTGATAAGTCCTTTGAATCAGGTCTCGAACTGGTTTATAAATGCAAGAGTTCGTATTTGGAAACCAATGGTTGAAGAGATCCATACCCTTGAAACCAAAGGTTTGGCTGACCCAAACTTAGCTAACCCTCAACTGGACAGTCAAGATCCTAGCCGGATGGACACGAGCTCATTGTCAAACACACAACCAGCAGAATGTTCTAGGAACCCTGGTGTAAACTTAGCAGTACACGAACCACATGACCAATTACGTGATCATGAGAAACAAGTTAGGCCTGATTACCAGATTCCTATATCTAGCATGGACCGGCTGATGAGCATCATGCCCTACCCTCAAACCACATTTGATGCAAGTGGGTTGGGTCCGGTTTCGCTCACTTTGGGTCTCAGACAGAATGCCGAGCATGTTCAACAGCTGCAACGACATTTTGGAGGTCAGTTGATTCATGATTTTGTTGGTTAGGTGTTAGTTTTATGAGGACGGGACAATGAAGTTTAGTTATCGCAATAAGTAAAACTGGGGGCAGAAGATGGTAAAGATTAATATGGTTGGGAGATGCATGGTAAACACGAATTTTGTTTCCTATGTTTAGTAGAACCAAAAGAATGGGAGGTTTCTTTGTGCTTTGTACTTTTTCTAAAGATGAACATCTTTCGAAAACCCTAATCTTTGGTTTCCATCTTCGGCAATATTTCCTTTTATATTATAGTATAGCAATAGCAATATTGGTGCATTATTTACCATGAAAATGTTCAATTTGGTTTCTTTTAATCGAATGTCCGATTCGTGTTGAGAATTTGTGATGGTTGCTTAAATCTATTAGAAATAGTTGATTTTTTTTTTGGTTTTTTTTTTTTTTTTTTTGTGTTTACAAGGATTATTATCTATAAACGTTGGTGTTTGTCTAGAATTTATACAATTTTTAGGTATGAAAAACTTGCCTAACCAGAAACCCGATTTACTATTAGAAAAAGCCAATGCTTTTCGAGTTTTCACCTACTAACCAACTAAATCGCAAGCCAAAGCTTATGTGATTTGCTACTTCTTTTTGATGGTTTTTGTTTTCTCTCGATTTGGTCACCTTGTCTGTTACTTTTTTATAAAAACCTGTCGATATTTTTTCAACCTTATACTTTGATTATAGCCATTATATTTTGTTCAAATCTTAAGTTTATGTCACGGTTTCAAAACTAATGGACAGTTAATTAGTGATTGAAAATCCATTTATGAAGTTACACATACGGATGTGATGCTTGGTTATACACTAAAAGTAAATACAATTGTTATGATGATAGGAATCGACATCCAAATGACAAGTACAATAACAATAGTTGCAGTAAAAATAAAAAAGTTGTGGGCGAGTCTTGAAACTTGGTCATCTAAAAAAGTATGTGATTTCTATAACCATTTGATATATATATGTAAGATATTTGTCTACTTTACAAGCTAATATTAATATACTTTTTCTTCAATGTAAAAAAACCATTACTTACTTTTTGTTTACTTTAATTTGAGTTTTAAGCAAAATATAACTGATTGAGTTTGAAAGAAAAAAAAAGCAAATTGCGAATTTGAGTTGCGATTTGCTCAACTGATGACAATTGTCTTATCTTGCGATTTGGTTGGTTAATCTGTGAAAATTATAAAGTGATGTAGAACGAAAATGAGATAAACAATCGAACCTGTTGATTGTGAAAATTATAAAGTGATGTAGAACGAAAATGAGATAAACAATCGAACCTGTTGATTCCTAAGAATATCAGGAACAATTCTTCTAATATTCGTTGATTCAAAATGAATACCGAAAATTAGGATTTCACACACAAACACACACTAGTGTTATGGAGAAAATTGATTTTCATAAAATGGATTACTGATCAGTTTTTCATGTTTACAGACATATATAA
Organism: Asclepias incarnata; assembly: GCA_025447715.1. Classification (NCBI taxonomy): domain Eukaryota; kingdom Viridiplantae; phylum Streptophyta; class Magnoliopsida; order Gentianales; family Apocynaceae; genus Asclepias; species Asclepias incarnata. The sequence continues at coordinate 1,976 of JAOEHQ010047442.1, read as the reverse complement.
TGAAACGCAAAATTCGAATTAGCCTAAACAAAATGAAAAGTTATGACAAAATGGAAGTCCAACAAAATCGAAAATAAGAATAAAAAGTTCAATAACTCATACAAAAAGGCCTTTTCGGGCCCGAAGGTCGACCCAAACCGTGACTGGTCATACGCTGAAAACGTGCTCCTCGTTCCAGCGGTCGTTTTGACTGATCATACGTTGAAAACAGAGCACCGTAGCTCAAATTACATCGAATCAATAACTTGTTCATCCACACTTGGGCCCACGTTATAAAGAAACTGATTTTTAATTACATCAAATCAAGTTTCAGTCTTGTGAATTTTTTTCACCATACAACTCTCATAATAATAACTTTCATCAAAGCTTTTAAACCATTTGTAACCTACTAACCTAGTTTGTACATGTCATGTCAGCAACATATTCATTCAATACACTGAATCACTTTTACTTATAACCTAACACATTGAAACTTCAGTTTAATAGGGTGTCACATTATTAATCTATACTCTTATATAAAGCATCAATCCTCTTTCTTTTTTTCACAAATTACAACTTTGAACTACCCAAAATACCCCTCTCATTTATTTATTATTGCAAAATCTCCACTTGATATACCTATAATACCCTCAATTAAATTAATTTACAACATTTACCCATAACTTCTAAAATAACTACACTACCACTTTTACATAACTTTTACATTAGTAGCCTACACTACTCGCTGCCGCCACCACAACCACCAGTCGCCACCACCACCACCACACCGCCACCATCACCGCTGCATCGCGCGGACATTCGTCTATTATACATATATATATAATTGTCCAAGCCCTTAGAAATAGTAACCTATGGGCCCTATTTTTTTATTTTTTTTTGCCCTTCTTTTTTATTTCTAATTTGTTTTTTTTATTATTTTAGTTTTAATAGTTTTAGCTTTTAAAATTTATGTTGTATTGTTCAGTCATTTGTTTATTGTGGTCTGGTTGTATATATTGGCATGTTAAAGTTTCTAGCCAGGCTGTAGTTAAAAGTTATAACAACCTTTTTTCAAAAACTACATTCATAGACCTTGTCATCATAACGTTACTGTGCATGATCCGTTCAACCCTGCTTAGTTGCTCAATGGCTTCAGGTGAGAGCGAGGAAACCAAAGGTATCAGATAAACTAAAAAGGCTATTGAAGAAGGTTTTCATAATTGAATTTTTGACATCGGAGGTGTTCTAAAATATAACTTGGACCTCCTGTGCAAAAATAAAAAATAAATAAATGTATATATATATATATATAGGAGCAAGTTAGATTTAGAACACCCTTTCCGAAAAGACTAAAAAAGAACAATTCTCAGCCACATATATTTTCCCTCCCTCTCTCCCCCTCTTCTTCTTCCTCCACCACCACCACCACCATCACTACCGACCTTCTTCCTCGCCACCCCCACCTCCACCACCACCATGGCGGAGCCATGGCTGCTAAGTGCAGCGCCCGTATCGTATCCAACCACCACCATCTCTTGGATCGCCGCCTATCAAATACAAACCATTCCCAAATGCGTTCAGCCTCCAACCCCTTTATAAATTCCCTTGAGGTCTATGACCGATAAGGGTGAATCTCCCTAAACGGGCTACGCTCGTTCGACTAAGGGCTATGTCCACCCCGTATACATCCGTTTTCAGCATATAACCTATAGAAAATTTATTTCTAAATTTATTTTGGAATGGTTTATTATTAAATATATATATATATATAATAATAATAAACCATACCAAAAAGGGGAGAGGGAAAGGGAAAATATGTAGTTGAGAATTGTTCTTTCGGTCTTTTTGGAACGAGTATTCTAAATTTTACCCACCCATATATATATATAGGGCAAGGTTCTTGTGAGAACCTTTTTATTCACGAGAACTGTGAGAACTTTAAAATTATGTATTAGATCACATGTGAATGACTTCATTCACGTGTGAAAACATAATAA
>JAOEHQ010047441.1:0-10832 GCA_025447715.1 Asclepias incarnata | reverse complement strand
AGTTGTTTTTGCCCTAATTTAGTTTATTGTTAAGTTAATTGTTTTTGCCCTAATTTAGTTTATTGCTATGTAAATTGTTATTTTTCTTTTTTAATTGCAAATTGCTGTTTTTGCCCTAATGTTTTTTTTACATTTACGATGTGTAAACTTGGATTTTTTGTGTTATTATTGTTCGACCGACCCTAACCGGAAGACCCGAATATAATACCGAAACATAGCGGTAGGAAAAAAATTTGTCGGCCCCCTCCGCTGGAAAGTTCAAGATCCGCCACTGACCGTACATGCTGCATATTAATTGCGCTCTGGCTGTTCTGCTAGTGAATGGAAATTGATGTATTGACTTATGAAAAATATATTATTAAAAAAATGATGATAATAGTACAATACAACTAGATGATTTTTATTTTTATTTTTTTAATAAAAATTGGGGGTATATTTGTATTTATTTACTTTTGTAGAACTATAAAACTCATCATCAGTCATTGGATATTGGATCCAGGGTTTATAAGTTTTTGAAAGTTAGTTCATCCTGCCTGCCTGCCCGCCCACCCAATCGCTCCGTGCCCATTCCGTCCAAAGGTAAATTACTAACTTCTATTTTCATTAATTAAGCAAGCACCAATTAATTAATTATTTTGTTCTGTCTGTCTGTTTGATTCTTTGAAAGACCCACCCATTCTTACTTGTTTATTGTCACCAGGTGGATTTGGGTGTAAGTTTATGAATTGACTCGAAAATCGATTCGGGTTGGGTTTTCGAGTTCAGTTCATTGTCAATGGAGACAAGGTTTGCTGCTGATGACCTCTATTCACCAAAACAAGATTTGGGTCAACCATCAATTGCTCAAGTTGACCAATCTCTTTTACCAGGACCAGGTAATGTTTTAATATCTTGCTGCACATTATGATAGTCTGAAAACCTGTAACCCTTGTGACAAAATAAGTTTTTGGACATCTATACTACGCCCAGAATGTGTTTTGGTACCCTAAGTTTGAAAAAATGATTCATTATTAAGCTTTGACTCTGGTTAGTTACTTAATTCCTTCACGTGAGATCACTCGACTTACTTCTGTACGGACGACCATAAAAAAAAACGCGTCAGTTTTCACTTGATTGAAATCAGAATTTGGTGTGAACGATGGTTATAATTGTACGATGTTCCCCCATTTATGTAATGAGAAAGCATTTTCTCTATTTACATATGTGTAAATAAGTGCATTTGTGATTCTAACTGTGCTTAACAGGGGTTTTCGGTGTTTATAAGTCTTCTTGGTTGGTTTGGTCTGTATCGGCAAGTCCATGTATTTCAGCTGGCAAATCGTATTATGCCGCTTGTAAGGGGTCCTTTTCATGCCTGCAAATCATTAGTGCTACACCTGTATGGTTTTGTTTAATTTTGGTCTTGAATCTTGATAGTACCCAATAGTCATTTCTTGATCTTAGGATACTTTAATTTTTGACTTTGAAGCATAAGTCTTGAAGTGTGTAATTTGAAATCGTTAAAAAAACGTTAACTTCAAAAATACACTTTTGTTGGTTTTCGACTCATTATTTGCAGTTTTGTTGTATTTTTCCTTGTGCACTCAAACTAGAAAAGGACATCAAATTCATAAAATAGTTTTGGCAAATTTCCTAAAATGACGGTGATACTAAAATGGTCACTGATTGCAGCGTACGAATTATAGAACTTTCTTTTTGCATTTTTAAACCAATAGGCAGTAGTAATATATTGATACATCTTCATCAACAATCTATATATATATATATATATATATATGGGTTTAAGGTCTCGGAATGTAATGAACTATACACGAATGTTTATGTTGTGTAATGAACTATCGGGTGTTCATTGTATGTAATGAACTTTCAAATCCCGGTTATTGGATGTACTCGACCAATCAAAAACTTGCAAACTGACAATGTGGTATTGGACGTGACAGCTTATATGGTTGCCACATATACCTGGGTACATTCAATAACCGGGATTTTAAAGTTCATTACATACAATGAACACCCGAATAGTTCATTATACAACATAAGCATTCGTGTATAGTTCATTACATTTTGAGACCCTAAACCCTATATATATATATATCTCATAATATCTTCTTGAACAGAAAGTCCATTGTTAGAATTAATATTGTTGTAGCAAAGTACAATTAGAATCATGCTTGTGCATTGCATAACTTGTGGTGCATAGTACGATTATCATCCCACAAATCATATACAACAAACTAAACACTCCCACCACAATAAGCCACAAAATCTTCTTTGCTTGGACCATTTGTCTTCAATTTCACCAATTTTATCAACCGGTCTCTCTTTGATAAAGGAACCCATTGTTGTATCACATCGGTCATATTCATCATAAGCCATTCAAAATAACATTTGGCCTGCAAGACATCGTACCTATGATATTTGAAAGAATTCTCTCTAGTTTAAAGTTTCAGAGCATTAAAACACATTTTTAAGACTTTAAATAGAGAATTAATTTAGTTGTTGGGTTATCATCATCTAACAGCACGATCTCTATACCACATCTACACATCGATAAGGATTATTCATCCTCACTCCCTCCCTCCTACAATTTTCATGGTCTATGCTCTCATTCTATACCCAGGGATGGAGGTGATTTTCAATTTGGGCTGTTTTTTGACAGGAATAAGTTGTTCCAGATTCTGGTAAGTCACGTGATCTTAAGTGGCCAGATTCTGGTAAGTCACCGACTCACCGAAAACCCCTACAATTTTCATGGTCTATACTCTCATTCTATACCCAAGGATGGAGGTGATTATCAATCTGGGCTGTTTTTTGACAGGAATAAGCTGTGCCAGATTCTGGTAAGTCATGTGATCTCAAGTGGCCGAGCTAACCGAGTCAGGGTCTGAAGTTAACTGTTTATTCCAAATTCAGGGTAACGTCCACACCTTTATAGTTCAGGATACTAAAATACCTGGTACACTAAAAAGACATTTTGGCCTTTATACTATCTCAAGATTAGAGTTATAAAATATGTTATGAATAGAGTCAAGCATTTGATGGGACGCGAGGAAAATAAATAGTAGCATGTTTAAAGAAGGCTATCAAGAATAACATATGTCTGAGTAGGCTATGCCTGTCTTTGTTTCCTGTCACACCAAGTCCTTGTTGAAAATCTCTGCAATCGGTACTCACTGTGAATATTTAACATTGCTAAAAATAGCGAAGGCTGAAGACAATATTGTTTTAATTTCAACTTGGAAGCTTGGTTACCAGTCACATTCAGTTCACTAGTTAATTTATTTGTTAAATGTTTCTCTACTTTATTCTTAGTAAATGTTTTAGGCGTTTACAATGTTACACATGTTAATGAGTTATTGGTTTTTATTAGTAATTTAACTGGTGATTGAGTTAATGAAGTTTTTTTTTAAGTGTCTAAAGTTTTTTGGGATTCTAATCTTAGTGTTTAACTAAAAGGCAGTAAGCTGATTTAAGTAAAACATCATACATCCATACGGAAGTTTTTCATTAATTTTTTCTTTGGAGTTGGCAGATGGCACTGGCCTTGACTCATTTTTGTTTTGGTGCCATTATTTGTACAACAGATTTACGCCTTGGCTATTGTGCACTGAATTAAGTCAGTTTTGTAAATGAGGGTTACCAAATGGAAATGTTAAATAATCAGGATGACAAATACCTAAAGTTGTTTGGTTTGTTGTTTCATTTCAGATGTTGAGGATGAAGAGTGGTGTGAAGATGAATCATCATGGAATGATTCAGATGTGAAATTTGATCCATCATCTGACCTAGACAGGGAATGGCAAAGACGAAAAAACCAATTCCATGCGGTATCCTCGATGCATATACAAAATCCATACATCTACTATTGTGTCACAGTTTTGCTAAATCCTAATCATTAAATAGATTGGATATCGCGATGGCCTTATAGCAGGAAAAGAAGCTTCAGCACAAGAAGGTTTCGTTGTTGGCTTTAAGGAGTCTGTAATTGTTGGGTTTAACTTGGGTCTCGTCAGAGGTGTTACTGGGTACGTTTCTTATATAATTCTGTATTCAACTAAAATGTCGGTTATACTTTTATGAGAGGATCAAAATAAAACTCTTATGGTAAAGAATGTGGGAAGTATTCTGGTACTGGCGGTTGTCCGATGTACCTATTATTTTGGTAGTGTAAAAAAAGGTGCAACAGACACGTGTCAGTTTTTAAAATCCTTCTACACGTGTTAATATATGGAGACCTTTTTTCTGAATCTCACCTTATTTATTATATCTGCTATCTTAGCTGATTAAATTGAAATGTGGGAACTTATTTAAGTATTCACATCGTCTTTGTGATTTGGTGCAGAGCTCTGGATTGCCTTTCTGATGAATTAAGAGGCAAGATCATTGAATCACAGGAAACAAGAAGCAAGTTCCATAACTTTTGTAAATCCATGGATAAGTTATCATCAGCAGATGCACTAACGGTGTTCGGTGATGATCTCTCCAAAAGAAGGATTAAACATGGTGATAGAGAAGGTTGCATATCGCCTCTTGAGGAACATAATTCAGATGGCAGTGTTCTACTTAGTTACTATAGACAGCTTCAGTTTCTCATTATGGAGTCCCCTGCACTTGAGGTTCAAATAATTGATAAAGCAATCGATGTTTCATCAACAAGCCAAGATCCTTCACTTCAATGAGGTTAATAAACTCGAGGAAAATGAATAGCTGGTGATTAGTCACTATCTTTTTACTGTGAGATCAAATCTTTTGATGATACACGGTACGATTTTTTCTTGTACACACATGCTCCATATAGATGATTTGGCTCTTAACTGATACCCATGGCAATACTAGTACTTGTAATGTGTGAGATTATATGAATTGTTTGGAAAACCGAAACTTCTGTGATATCTGTTGATATGTCTTACATGCGATATAAAAAACTTGATGACTGCTAGTTATTTGATGAATCAACTTAGATTGGGTTGATAGCTTTTAATTGAAACTTTTGACCATCAATGTAGGGAAAATGTGTATGTCCGCGTTCATTAAATACCAATATCTAGTAGTGTGATTTTATTTTCTAATGGATCCTCCTGGTATGTTTCATTTATTAAATTCCTTGCATTTTTTTTCTGTTATTTTGGCTCGGCGAGTCAAATAGGTCAAGTGAATTTATTACTTTCTGAAGCTTTTAAAATATTCTAATATGCTCCATTCATTGTCCAGCCCCACCCTTTGTTCTCTCCATTTTAGCAACCAAATGTTCTAATTTCTAATTTTCAGCATTTTCCTTCTGGAACCGTATAAGAAAACAGAGGACCAGATTAGACTAGCTGCTTCTTGGTTTGATGTCCAAATATTTAAAAGCTATAACGCCATTGGGGTACATTATTCTGCTTCATTTCACCAGTTGTTATTTCGATTAAAACAGTTATCATTCGTGTTCCATTCTGCATTATTTCATGATAAGATGTAAAACGATAATTCTGCAGCAATAAGGTTGTCGATTGGTAACACATGCTAAATACTCTTGAGGCCCGTTTACTATGAAGGCTTGCCCTCCCTTAGTTTGGCTTTATTATGCTCAACTGTCTTTTGAGATAGTAACTGTTATAGATCAAGGTTAGCTTTGAGGAATCGGGTGCTACGGAAAAGTTGTTCATTGTGTATTTGATTACCAATCATGCCGGAATAGTTTTTCTTATGGCAATATATTGTTAATTAACAGAGCAACTTAAAGCTTTCTGGTTGCCCATACGAGCATTGCATGATATGGATGTGGTGAACGGAGATTTGAAACGAGATTTGGAGCGAAATTATAGGGGACTTCTGAAATCCGAGATACCAGTGGTATACCACCGAGATTGACTACACAGGGTGAACCATATATCTAGATATGTGTATTGTTTGTAACATAACTTCTGATCCTAAATTTCTAATCAATAGATGCATAAACATTTTATGATTTCTATTGTACTACCACTAATCCGACATTTAACATGCTAAGACAACTGTTAATTATATCATTAAAGAACGCGACGCCCACAAGAATAACATTACACACTCCATAGATATTCGAAGGCTAAGAATGCCTCAACTACAACACACATACATAGATAGACAAGCCTTCTCTAGAGGAAATCAGACATAATTTAGGTTTTATTACATGAACTCAATCCTTTCAACTGGTGCATCATAATAGACCCTAAGTCCATAACACTTCTATCTTCATCCTCATATCATCATCATCTAGTTCTCAGCACTGCTTCGCATACCGCTAACAGATGATTGCCAATGCAGCTTCTTCACCTGCACAAAGCATAAAGATGATTGTTACTACACTTTTGTTTGTACCCGAGCTCGATAATATAACAAACAAGGGTATTTAATTATTTTCCTTTGAACTCATTAGAAGTTGTTCTAAATTACCTTGGTAGCAATAACATCAGCTGCAAGCTTGCATGGGTCTTGCATTTGTGAAAGCTTTTGAAGTGTGTCTGCTACGAGTCTCATACTTGGGAATCGGCATCACCTTTTCAAAAGCTTCAACAAGCGACGCAACTTTTTTCTTTCTTACTGGTGCAATTGTGTTGACCGCTTGTTGTAAAGCAAAGTCAACCATCCATTCTTCTGCATTTTTTCTTTCATCCATATCCTGGTGCCTCAAGTCCACTGTTTCTGCATCTGGATCTGGTACTTCTGGTAGGAAATTTGGTCCTCGTGGGTTGAACTCCCTTGAATCACCCATCTCTTGGTCAGGTTTTTTGCCTCGTGTTGACCTTAAATTTGTAGAGGGATCCACCTGCTCTTCACTAGAATCGTTCTTTTTATAAAAAGAAACAGTCTTTGTATCTGCAACAGATGCTATTTCACCTGTGAAATGTGTTTGCTCATCTGATCTGCTTTCAGGTTCTTCATCAATCTCAGTGACAACATTCATCGTGTTAGACTGACTGCATACTTCACATTCATTGCAATCTTGGACAGAATCGTCTTGCTTTTCAATTGTGTCACTGGTATTCAATTGCCCGTTTGATACAATATCTTGATCATGAAAGGGAAATTCTTCATCCATAACTATTTGATTCGCCTCATCCTCTTCATGACTCTCTTCAGTTGCTTCATTGACTTCCTCTGACTCCATCTTATCTTCAGCAACAGCAGTCAATGGTATGTGTGCATCGACACCTTTATCCGTCTCTGAATGTGTGGTTTTTTCTCCATTGACAAAAACAGATATGTTAAATTGTATGATGTTGTAGATTATCGTGGTGTGATTCTTTTCATTTCCATCTTCTGACTTTTCTGGGATAGTGTTTGACTCCTGGGAAGTTTCTTTTTGCTGATAATTGATGTTGTACTTAATATTGTGATCTCCAACAGGAAGATTCAGGCCCTCGGTAACGCGTTTGATCTTATCCGTTGCTGTAGTTTCTTGATCTTCGCTTTGGTGATTAATCTTCATCTGCTGATATGAACCTTCTGATTCAGAATCAGCATCCTCATCTGACCAGGCTCCCGAGCTGACACTTTCTTCATCATATAACTCCTGAAGCTCGTCATACAAGCTCTCATCACCCGTCTTCCCAATCTGCTCTTCATAAACTTCACCATCACTCTCATGCAACTTGAAATCTTTTCCATCATCATCACTTGATGCAGAACGATAACCCTCCTCCCATTCGATGTCTGAACTTTCTAAATCCCGGCAGCCATTGATTTCTACAAAGAAATCTCTATTATCTTCTTCCAACACACTTGCAGTTTTCATATCTACTTCTTCTGCAGTTTTCCCGCCAATGATCACCGCCTCTGTGACGTCGTTTTTCTTTACAACAGGCTTTGTCTGACGTGGAGATAAACACCCGAGCTTAAAACTTTTCTGGGTCTTCATAGCACGTCTCTTTGACGACAAGAAACACTTCAATGGTGGCAAAGGAGCATGATGATGACCGTTGAGAGAACAGTAAGTATACGGACATACTTTCATGGCCGATGTCCCTTCTAACTCAGTCCCTCCAGGACTAAGTTCAAGATAATTTGGAAACTTTGTTTCTTTTAAAGTCGATGAACATGTTGCACGATTAGCATCTAAATTTTCACATAGCACCACCTTTTTTGCAGCTCTCAACGGTTTAAAACTAGGAGTTTTTGTTAAACTTCTCACCATCTTTAAATTCGACGTTTTTGACCCATTTGTTTTCGGGCTCTTCAAACCCTTTGGGGTTACCTTCTTGGGTGATACTTCCTTTCTTGCCTCAAAACAGCTTGTGGACTTCATGTAGTTTGGTGTAGAACGTGGTTCGTCATTATGCACTGGCTGTGTTTTTTTCTTTTTAAATGGTGGCAAAGATCGCGATTCGTCAGACCGTTTGACCGGTCTAGACTTCTTCATGATCTTCTTGAGTTTATTATGATCATGGGTTTGTGGAGATGTTGGTCTAAGGTTCACCACTTGGGTATCTAATTTAAGGTGATGGGGTTTGATACCAAGCTTGTTGGGAACCTTTCTTTGAACCATTTTCAAAGACAATGCACTAGGATAAGCATAAAGGAAAGTAGGCAGATTTTGAAGGTTTAGAGGAAATGTGTCTTTTTGGGTAATTGAGATCAAATGAAAACTAAGAATAAGAATCCTTGTTTGGTGGTGTGTTTTAGTGGAAGATTGTTTTTTTGTTTGATAATGAATAAAAAATAAAAAATGAAAATAAAAAAAATTAAAAAAAGTTATATTATTAGTGAACAAATTGAAAAGAGATTTGAATATTTATTTAGGGAGATAATGGAATGATGGTGACTTTCACTAATGGGCGGTTTGCTTGGGCCTTGGAGGGCCCTCACTTTTTTGGCTAATTATTCAATAACAAAACTTTATTTTAAAATAAAGAAGAGAATAAATTATTTTAAATCAACTTTATAATAATATTTTCCTAAAGTGCCCATGGATTAGATCAAAACAATGTGTATCATATGGAAGGTTGTTATGGTGTGTGTTATATGTCGTACAATTATTACTACATTTGTCTTTAACGAACCCACAATTTATTGATAATGATGCAATATATATCTTTTAGATGAAAGTAATTTGTGCAATTATTATAAGTAATCTTTGTATTGGATTAAGTGAAAAACCCCGTGTTTTTGGAGACAGGTCAAGGGTTTGATCCTCTCAGTCTCTCTACATTAGCATAGGGCCGACTGTCTACATCTCACATTCTTCGTGAAAGACGAGATTAGGTAGCGTTGTTACTTTGTATGTTTTTACTATTTCCAATTTAGATATATTGGAGGAAAGGACAAGATTAAGATTCTAATGAGGTCGAAAGGAGATTAATCATGATTTTAGAAGGAAAACTTGTTAAAGATTAGGTATGAAGTGGTTGTGTTTGGTTAAAAACTATAAGGTTTAGTTATATATTAGGGGTTGGATATTATTGAGTCTTTGCGATCTTTAACTGAAATCAATTTATTATTATAAATTATCACTCTTTTGTGGTAATAAAAAAACGACCATGATGTCACTAGCCTCAATGATGAAGCAAAACATTAAATATGCAAATTCGTGGCTCTTTTCAATACATTATTTAATCATGATTTGAGTTATTAACAACAATTAAGAAACATATATCATTTATATAAGATTTTCCTAAGCATAATCTTACATATTTTGGTTAATATGTTTAGACATGCATAAAAATCATATAACATATATTATAATATTTATTTTGGTGTGTTATAGCGTATATTATAATGTGTGTCTGAATTAATGATTATAAACTTAAGAAGTTACAAAAATGGATTAATGATTTAATGAAGAAATCCTTTAATCTGTACGAATGTTGACAGGTTAAAAGATAAACCGAAGTTTTTCGCGCTGTCTGTTATTGACGTTATGGGACGAAGTTTGTCCAAAATAAAAACAGTCGTCGCGATTGACAATAGTGACAAGGAGCGAGAGTATGAAGACGTCAACCTCGTTGACCCCCAAACTGAACACGAGCTTTTTGGCCGGGATCCAGTTGAGCGACCACACGGAAGATCAAAAACTACGCAGACCTTGGGATCATCCAATACGGCGTCGTCTCATTCTTCGTCTACTTCCGAGCTGCAAGTGACGCTCGAAAGAATTAACGGTTGGGGAGATTTATTTGATGTGACGTTGACCAGGACTAGTAGTGACTAATGGCTGTGTCGACCAATGGTAGTGCCGACCATTGTGAATGGTCTTAAAAGTTACAATCGTACTTGAATCTTGATGCTTCAAGAGAAACCACCTTCTAGGATTAAATAAGCAATGGGATAATGGACTTCAGTTATTATTTATCTACAAATTTTGTTTTTGTCATAAACGTGACAAGTTACTGTTTTTTGGTCTTAGTAGGGTCATTGCAATTTATATTCTGCTCCATTGAACTTATAAATGTTTTCCTATTAAATCACTAATCTATGTTGCATATGTGTTATTATATAATAGACCGGTGCCAGCGCGATGCGGGCAATGGTCGTAGCTGTGGCGGTGTGGTGGTGGCGGTAACGGGTGATGGCGGCGACTGGTGTGTAGTGTAGTTATTTTAAGAGTTGGAGGATAGATGTTGTAAATTATTTCATTAAAGGTTTTTTAGGTATATTAGATAATTATAAAAAGAAAGCTTTTGAAATTGAGAGATAATTTAGGTATTTAAAAGACAAAAAATTGAAAAAAGAAGGTTGCTCGTTTATATATATACTAGATTATTGACCCGCGTATTACGCGGGTTAGTTCATGTGGCGCATAAAGGTTTAACTTTATTTAATTAAAAACATAATAAAATTATTAACGACATTAATTTGTAAGTAATTTCTAACTA
>JAOEHQ010047440.1:0-10832 GCA_025447715.1 Asclepias incarnata | reverse complement strand
TCAAAATGCGGAAGCGTCCCTTTTAAACAACATCATTTCCTAACGGAAATGCAAATCAAACGTTTGGTGTTACTAATTGCATCACAACGATAATCAAAGAAATCCACACTCAAACAAAACAACAACAATACAAACGCAATCACAATCATAAATACATAAATGAGGTAATCTAAGGTAAAAGTCTTTATCAAGCTTCAACCCATCCTCACATCACAAGCCATCGCTACTAACCTGAGGAAACACAACAATTTCAACAAAATAAGTGTCAGCTTAAAAATCCAAGTAAGATAACAATAGGTTGTATAAAACCGTTACTAATTAAAACACTTTATAAACCATCATACGCATGTTAAGCATTTAACACCCAACATCATATTTTAAACATCATAACATAATAGAAAGATCACTTCCTACATGTATACTAGCAACCTCAATCGTCTTAACAAGCATCAAGATCATCATAAACATCAACATTATATTAAGCATCAATATCATCATAAACGTTACCAACATATCAAGCATTAACATCAACAACCTGTCAAACATCAATATCTACATAAACATCAATTACCATGTCAATCGTCAAAATCATCATAAACACCGACATTACATATACAACACCACTTTATGCTTATCATACACACGTCAAGCATATAGGCAATCATTCATCATACAACAATCGTGTAACACAAATAGGAATATCAAATCCTAAATGTGCCTAACAACTTCAAATCATCTCATTGATATAACTATCGTCATATCAATTACAATCATCAACATCAGGTTATGCCATTTATAAACATCAATCATCACAAATCAGCCGTCAAATGTGCATAGGTGGCCACACGACCTTTAGGAAACGTAGCACCCGACATGATGGGTTGTCCTTTCGGGGTCCATCGGCGTCGTTTAGGATAGGCATAACCAAATCCGAAAGTAAGCCGTTTAGCAAAGCTAAGTGATCGGTTCTAATCACCAGGTATACTCAATCAATCATAACCAACTAACGTAGAGAGTATCATGACTACCCCGTACGTCCTACCGTCATCACACCAACTCCCCTCAAGGGAATTAGTATGGGTTAAGCTTAACACTTTTCAACAGTATTTTATACTCGAGTTATCAACCGTTTCAATCTCATTATTTTAGGGCCCCTATCGTGCAATCATGAACATGGCAATCCTACATGAGTCTAGTGCACTACATGTAAAGGCCAATCAATTATCAAACAAGCAACCAAATAATCATTTCATTCATACCAATCTTTGAAACCATATTCAACCTTTAAATCATAGCAATCTATACAATCATATGCATTCTTTCAATCATGTCAATCTATGCTATCATATTCAGCATTTCGACCATATTAATCTATGCAATCATATTCAACATTTCGATCATAACAATCTATTCAATCACAATCAGCATTTCGATCATAACAATTTATGCAATCATATTCAACATTTCTATAATAACAATCTATGCAATCATATTCAACATTTCTATCATAACAATCTATGCAATCATATTCAACATCAGAATCCACCGCAGTAAGTTTGGAATCAATATTAAAGTTGGGAATGGGTCTTTGAGGCCAAGACTCCTCAAACTTGTTTCTAAAAAAACTAAAAACATTTTTCTTGATCAAATTCGGTTTAGACTCCCAAACACCATTTACCATCAAGCCCGGAATACCGTTTCTTCGTTTCCTGTTGTTGACAAGCCCGTGAAAAAATTTCGTATTTTCACCCCCCTCCACCGCCCATTTACATCTCGATTTTTGTTTCATATCCATATTCTTGATGCGTTCCTATTCCAGAATACTTCTTTTACATTCCATGCGAACCCATGTTTGTTCCTCGGTTAGATCCATATCCTCAAGTCTAGCATCCAATTCCTGAAACTCTTTAGTACACATATTCGTATCTTCCTTATCTTTCTTTGCTATCTCCTGACGCCACGCCTTAAGCTTGTCTCGGATCCATCTAAGCTTTAATGTGAACACCATATCAGGTGGACCGTGACCAGAAAAAGTCTCTAAAGCTTCATCCACGACCGAAGCAAACTCAGGGTGATCCATCCAAGAATTAAAGAGACGAAAAGGTTTTGGACCGAAGTTCTTATCCACAACACTACAACAAAAGTGACTTTTTAGGACCCTTTGTGTGGGACGATATGATAATAGAGTCCTAAAAAACTATTTAATAGGACATATAAGCATTTGGGGTCCTTTTTAAATATATGCTACTTAGGCGGTGTCCTAAAAAGTTATATAATAGGATGACTGATTATTTGGGGTCCTATTATCATATAACTTAATAGGACACTTAAAATATGGATCCTAATAAATTACTTTATAAGACATTTAGTTGTTGGTGTCCCATTATGTGATAATGTAATACTACACTTGATCACTAAAGGTCCTATTATAACATAACCTAATAGGACCCTTGACACTTGAGTCTTATAACTTTAACCTTTATAAGACGTTTATTCATTATGGTTTTATTATAATACAACATAATAGGACACTTGAGTTTTGAGTCATAATACTATCATCTCGTGATAATTATTTTGAGAGAGGGTAGAATTGTTATTCCGAGATGATTAGCTATTGTATTGTCTCAGTGCTATTCTTGTCTAAGCAAGAAATTGTGCCGATCTGTCAGTTGTAACAAAAAGCCATTTTTCTGTTAGTTCATATTCATACGGTACTCGTATTATGTACGTATTAATACAACCCATTTGGCTTTGTTCGATTCCGGAATATACCAAACCCCACAACCTTTCTTCCCTCCCTCCAAAACATCAAATGCAACGGGTTGATCCTTGGGGTTTTTCTGTCGAGATATGATAAATCTGGGAAACCCCTTCAATATCCCTCCCACCATACTCAGCATGAACCCACAGCAAGCAAAAATCCTACTCGTGAAAATGTCCAAAAACCCCCCCATACATCTTTTCGCTCCTACTACAAACCCACTGTGAACTCATACCGTGAAGTCCTTTCATCTACCCCTCAGAATAACCTCTCCATCTCCCTTCCCAATCTGGACCCAAAAACCCCGGGATACTGGAAGAGCATGTCCATTGTTGCAACCACAAAAGACCTTGACACCCTTCACAACCTCCAAGATATCCTCCAATCCATTAACCCCAATACAACTATCACCATTTCTTATATCGGTGGCCTTACAATTCTTCTCGGCTTTAATGCTTCAATCCTTGCAAAAAACTTTATTCAAGCTAACTCTGAGATTCTAAAGAAATGGTTTTCGCACTTCGAAATCTGGGATGGTCAAGAATGGTTATATGGCAGGATTGTGTCCGTTAAGATCCTGGGCATCCCACTAATACTATGGGATAAGGAAGTCTTCACCAAGGTTGCATCAGTTATGGGAAAAGTTCTTGTACCCCCCATTGCATCAGCTAATAGTGGCAATCTATCTTATGAAAAGGCAATCCTTTTGGTTAATGCGCATCAACATATCGACCATTTGGTTACCATCAACTGGAAACAAAAAGCCTTTGTCGCCAGAATCATTGAAGAACCAGAAGAATGGATCCCACCGTTTCTATCTTCTCCGATCATCCATGCACGTGATGAAGATGAAAACCATAATGTGGAGCCCCATGTCAAAGTTGATGGTTCATCTTCTGAAGGGATCTCAAACGACTCATTCATTCCCAAGGACACACCCATGTCTGACAACACAGGTAATATCCTTAATGCAAAGTTACATCATGATTCCAATCCCCCACATACTGACAATATGCCCCCACCCCCACCTCCATTCAACTTCGACTTCCAAAACATGGATAACACCAAACTGGGAAACACTCCTAAAGACCACTTTTTCCCCACCCCACCCGCCTCCCCTCCACCGCCCCCACCTATACCAACCTCTGACATTCCATCTACCTCCCATCTCACCTCTAAAAAGCGACCTAGAATAATATCGCCACCTTTTCCATCCCCTACAGGCATAAATCTAGACTTGAACTCCCCCCCAAAGTCTTTTTCCCTCCATGCCCATCCTTGCAAAAAATTTTGCAACACCGCCCCACCTAATCCCAACTCAAAAAACCTTTCCTTCAGGCAAAAAATCACACCAATCCCATTCCAATCCCTAAACAATGACGATCATCCCCTACCTGAATCTGACACCCTTCCTGCACCAAAACATTGTGGAGAATGGGACACATGGTGAAACTAACCAGAATCCTACACCCCCAACTGCTCCAGACCCTTCCATCCATGCATCTCCAACCATCATTATCTCATCAAATCCAGACCCAAACCTTAATACCCATAACCCCTCCTCCGAAAACATCCGCATTCAACAGGAAGTACAAGCTACCGTCATGGTGGGTAATTGCATTGGCACTAATCTCTCTGGTTTTGAACATTTAGTTTATGACCAAATCATCACAAACTCGGAAAAAACTGTGGCCCAATGAATTTCCTCACCATTAATATCCGTGGAGTCAAAGATGAAGCAAAACAGAGATGGATAAACCAATTAAAACATGATCACCAAATCAGCTTCCTGTGCATTCAAGAAACCCACAGACAAGATGATTCCAGTCTACACCCAAGAAAGTTCTGGGGCAACCCAAATTTCCAATTCGATTTTATTCCTTCAACGGGCATTGAAGGACGATCTGGTGGTCTTATGAGTATATGGGACCCCTCTCTCTTCACCCTCTCCAACACTGTAAAATCACCGAACTTCCTCATTACCTCTGGCCATATAAATGGCATCAATTCCCAGTGTAACATCCTCAATGTATACGCCCCTCAAGATCTACCCTCAAAACAACACCTTTGGGACACCATCTCCTCCCACATCTCTTCCTTGCAAGGCTTATGGATCCTAATGGGTGATTTTAACTCTGTCCGTGTTCCGGAGGACCGAAAAAATTCGACCTTCAATGATGCTTGTGCATTATCTTTTAATTCATTCATCCACTATAATGACTTAAGAGAGTATACCATGCATGGGAGCTGCTTCACTTATGTGAAAGATAATGGGAAAAAGAAAAGTAAAATTGATAGAGTGCTGGTCTCACAATCATTCATGGATACTTGGCCAACCGCAGCCCTAACCACTCCACCGCGATCACTCTCTAATCACCGTCCTCTAATTCTTTCCACCACCAGCCTTGATTTTGGTCCCTCCCCATTCTGTTTTTTCAACTCATGGCTGGAAAAACCTGGTATTAATGAACTCATTACCCACAGTCTGGAGACTAATTTCTACTTAGGACGACCTGACCAAATTCTCAGTGCCAAACTCAAACAATTAAAAACGATCCTGAAAGCTTGGATCGCCAACCAAAAAACCCTTGAAAACTCTCAAACCTCTTCCCTCTTTGATCAACTTGCGTCCCTTGATGCCATTGTTGACCTTCGTGATTATACCGATGACGAGATTGCACTCTGGATAGAAACAAAAAAGGCCCTTCAATCACTTGAACATGCCAAAACTCAAGATCTTCACCAAAAGTCCAGAGCAAGGTGGATCAAATGTGGTGATGAGAACTCTGGCTATTTTCACAGTTTCATTAATAGCAGAACTGCAAGAAACCGAATCACAGGGCTTGAGATCAATGGAAACTGGCATATTGACCCCCCTTCAATTCGCTTGGAGGCTTTCGAGTTTTTCAAGACCAAATTTGGAGAGCCCATCAAACACAGGCCCAAACTCCAATGCCATGGACTCAAAACCCTCTCAATTGAAGATGCAAACTTCCTTTCTGCCCCCATTTACCCTTGTTGAAATAAATCAGGCTGTAATGGATTGTGATGGCGACAAAGCACCAGGCCCTGACGGCTTCAACATGGGCTTCATCAAGAAGTACTGGGATAATCTGAAGTTCGACTTTCTAAACATCCTAATTGACTTCTATTCCTCCGGTGAAATAAGTCATGGCTGTGGATCCTCTTTTATTACACTGATCCCCAAAACCTCCTCGGTCAAAACCCTTAATGATTTTAGGCCTATCACCTTGATTGGCATCATTAAGAAAATCATATCCAAAACCCTTGCCAACCGCCTCAAAAGAAAGATATCATCAGTGATCACCCCCACCCAATCCGCCTTCCTCAGTGAGCGTAATATACTGGATGGTCCTTTAATGATGAATGAGATCATCTCTTGGCTGAAAAAAACCAAACGTGAAGCTTTTATCCTCAAGATTGATATTGAAAAGGCTTTCGACTCTGTGAATTGGGATTTCTTGCTCTCTATCATGCAACAAATGGGCTTCACTGATCGTTGGATTCTATGGATCAGAGGCATTCTTCTTTCGACAAGGTCCTCGGTACTAATAAATGGATGTCCTACTCATGAATTCAGCTGTGAAAGGGGTGTCCCGCAAGGTGATCCACTCTCACCCTTTCTCTTCTTAATTGCCATGGAGGCCTTTACCAATATCTTGCAACGTGCATCCACATTGGGCCTAATACATGGGATCCAATTACCAAACTCTGGGCCTGTGATGACACATCTCCTATACGCTGATGATGCTATGATTATGGGGTCCTGGTCTCCCACCCACTTAGCCAATTTATCGAGAATCTTGAGGTGTTTTAATCTAGTATCTGGATTAAAAATTAATCACAGCAAGTCCCTCTTCTATGGGATCAATCTCTCCCTGGACAATGTCAATATGTCCAGCAACATCCTGAATTGCAACATAGACCAATTACCCATCAATTATCTTGGACTGGTAGTTGGAGCTAATATGAACCTCACCAAGCACTGGGCACCTGTTATAAGAACCTTCGAAAACCGCTTAGCTCTCTGGAAAGCCTCCACTTTATCACTTGGTGGCCGGTTGACTCTCATTCGTTCTGTGCTTGACAGCCTCCCATCCCACTACTTCTCCTTGTATAAGGCCCCGGTAAGTGTTCTTTCTAAGCTTGAATCAATTCGTAGATCTTTCTTTTGGGGTGGTTCCTCTACCTCTCGAAAAATTCCTTGGGTCTCATGGGAGCGGATTATTGCTCCTATTGATTCGGGCGGGCTTGGGCTGGGAAGTTTGCAACATAAAAATCTTTCCCTTCTTTCAAAATGGTGGTGGCGATATAAAAAAGAGCCAAATTGTCTTTGGGGACAAGTCATTAGTGCCATCCACTTTTCACGAAGGAATCTGTCCCCTTTGCCTATCAAGTCTGTGTTTGTGGGAGCTTGGAAGACAATTGTCAACCTTAACTCCCACTTGAGTCAATTTGATATTGCCTTGGAGAATTTGATCACAGGTAAAGTTGGGAACGGATGCACCATACGGTTCTGGATTGACTCATGGGTAGAATGTCAGCCTCTCTGCAAGCGCTTCCCTGAGCTATACAAACTGGAAAAGTACAAATGCTGCACCATCAAAGATAAACACTCAGGAAACGACATCTCCTTGCAATTGAAATGGACCTGGACCAGACCCCCATCATCCCCAATAGAGCTACTGCAATTTCAAGACCTCCAGCTACTATTGTCGACCCTAAGACTATCAGACAACAACGACTCTTGGCAATGGATGCCTGATCCATCAAGCTGCTTCTCGGTTAAATCCATGAAGGTGGTTCTGCAACAATCTAAATTCGGCCCCAAACATTGGGTTTTCCCATGGAATTCACTTGTTCCACTAAAAACTAATATTTTTGGGTGGAGACTAGAGATGAATCGCGTACCGACCACTGATCAGTTACTGCTGAGGCATATCCCAATAGCTTCAGCCGCATGCCCCCTGTGCAACCACCCAACTGAAACAGTCGACCATCTTTTCATCCACTGCCAATTTGCGGATTATCTCTGGATTTTCATTCTATCGTGGTGCCATCTCCCAATGATCAAA
This sequence comes from Asclepias incarnata, assembly GCA_025447715.1. NCBI lineage: Eukaryota > Viridiplantae > Streptophyta > Magnoliopsida > Gentianales > Apocynaceae > Asclepias > Asclepias incarnata. Next base: position 2,975 of record JAOEHQ010047440.1, on the reverse strand, counting down.
CCTACAACTATTAAAGACCTCTTCGAGATTCACAAGTCGCTATCCTCAGACACCCGGAAACAAAAACTTTTTAATGTCATCATCATGTCCTACTGCTGGGTAATTTGGAAGGCTCGTAACGACTGCATCTTCTCAAACAGAACACCATCACTTCGATTCGCAACCAAGGAAATTAAAAGTGCAAGCTTTCTCTGGATAACCAACAGATCCAACAAGCTCGACATTCAATGGCCTCAATGGAGTAGTTTTAGTATATGATTTGTATTCCTGCAGTTTTCCATTCTATGCCCTGATTTCCTTTTATTTTCTTTTCCTTTCATTATGAACTCTGTGTATGCATTTGCTAGCTCCTCGCTAGATTTCATATTAATAAAAATCACATTAACGTTCAAAAAAAATAGACTATCTTAGTTGGCGTGGTTTTTTAAGTAAATAGAATAGAATATTTTTGTCAACAAGTTGATTGATTTTGACTTCTTTTTTTTATACTAATTGAATTACTAAATATAGATAGTGATTATGTGGAAAGATAAAATAATAATTTGAAAAGTTAAGAGTCATATATTTTATATAAAAAATACAAATGAATAGCCTTATATCATTAAGTCTTTTAACAAGTAAGGCTTTGATCAAATAGTTAACATATTTGTCTCTGTAAACAGAGGTTAAGTGTTCTATCTTTATTCCCTGTAAGGTCGGGAGTCCTTTTTCTACCTTAGGTAGAACCGGAAGCAATTTCTTTACCTTAGATAAAGGCTGTCTACATCTCAACTTTTCTCATATACCGTTATAGAAGGTATTGAGAGTTCCTTTTTACTTTTAGGTTTGAGGATTGACCCATTCACATTATCTCGTTTACTTTCACACATTACAAATGCAAATACAAACGTAGGTGAGATCCTCTCATCCTGTTTGACTTATTGAACTTAATTATGAAAACAACGTACACCAGCTTGAATGGCCTATCATGGAAACTTGAAAACTTTGACTTATTCAAAAGGAGATTTGAAGACGTTAATTTTTTATTTTTATTTTTGGTCAAACTCTCTAAATATATCACATATATATATATATATATATATATGAAAAAGTTACTTTAAGAACCCCTAAAAGGTCAGGAACCTTTAGGAACCCTTTTGATCAAGGGTATAATAGTAAAATCATTTTTTAAATTTTATTTAATAAAATTTAATAAATAACATTTTTTGATTTTCCTTAATTTTATGGTCCAATATCGCCGAAAAATCACATATGATCCAAACTCGCCGGAAAATCACATATGATCCAAACTCGTCGAAAATCACATATGATCTAAACTCGCCGGAAAATCACATATGATCCAAACTCGCCGGAAATCACATATGATCCAAACTCGCCAGAAAATCACATATGATCCAATGTCGCCGGAAAATCACATATGATCCAAACTCGCTAGAAATCACATATGATCCAAACTCGCCGGAAAATCGCATATGATCCACGCCGGAAAATCATATATGATCCAACAAAAAATACAACCACATACATACAATATACAATCATACACATATGCTTAAAAAAAATTACAAAAAAAACTTAATAAAACACATCTTAAAACACCACAGGAAACCACATCTGAAAAATAAAACTAAATTAAACACAATATATCAATACACCAAAACTAAATTAAATTAAATTGATCAAAAATAAATTCATCAAAAAATATTGCCGAATCACATGTGCTCACATGTTCTTATTATCACAAAATGTTAACAAAACAAATCTGAAAATTCAACATATTTTTATCAAGAATACTTTCTTAAAATCATATATTAAACCAAATCATTAAGAATCCAAAATTATTTTATAAATCATCAAGAACCTAAAATTATTTCATAAATCTGGAAATCACCTTCAACATTTTCTTATCAAGAACACTTTCTTAAAATCATATGGTAAACCAAATCATGAAAAACCCAAAATTATTTCATAAATCATAAATTTAAAAACCAATCTATAATCATAAATCTAAAAACCAACCTATAATCATAAATCATGAAGAACACTTTCTCTACATCTATATAATATATTTACATATTCAAACATAATTCTAAAACACACGACAAAGATTCACGTGGTGGCGGCCGGATATCTACGGTGGTGGTGGCCGGAGATCTTTATAAATATACACACCTTCCTCACGTTTCCGTCGTCCTTCCGCCACTAGATCACGTTTCCGTCTTCATTCCGCCATCAGATCACATTTTCGTCTTCCTTCACGATCTTGTTTGGATAGATTATGTATATTATGTGTGTGCAGATCTGGAAAGGTGGAATCAGATATAGAATTTGTAGGTGGATAGGATGTTGGAATAATTGAAGGATTAAAGAAAATTAGTAGTGGAGAAATAATTGAAAATTAGATCTGGAAAGGTGGGATCAGGTTTTTAGGGTTCTAGCGGTTTGAGTGTTGTTTTTTATGGATTGTGTGTGTGTGTTTTGGTTTATGGATGTGTGTGTTTTTGTTTATGGATTGTTAGGGTGGAGAGAAAAATAAATTGTAACAACCACCAAAAATCGGGTCAAATTTTTTTTCCGAATAATATAAATGTCGTCTATAAATAAAAATTATTTTATGTGAATAGTAACCGTATTTGTGAATAGTATCGTATCCGTGAATAGTAACTGTATTTGTAACAGTATCTGTGAATAGTGATTGTGAATAGTAATCATGAACAGTAATGGTAAATAGTAAAGTTAAAAAGTAAATTGTAAATGGTAATAGTAAAAAATAATACAGCGGGATCCACATCAATAATTCAATTAGAATTCTGAATTCGAAAAATTTTCAAAAAGTAAATAGCATAAAGTAAACGTATCTTTTCATATTAACCCTTGTAAAAATTTTCATACTTTATTCTTATAATATAAACGTCCAAAACCTGATCACAAGGGTTAATTGAGCAAAACTTATTAAAATAAAAGTTGTAGATTAT
>JAOEHQ010047439.1:0-10833 GCA_025447715.1 Asclepias incarnata | reverse complement strand
CTGACCAAATGTTTGGATCTCGTCCAATCGCCCAAACATTACAAAGAATTTGTGCATTTTTAGGCACAACAAAGCCTTGAACTTCTACGTCTTGTATGGCTTCATGAGGGAGAAGAAACGGAGCGGGAGGATATAGTCGGAAAGTTTCTTTTGTTATAGCTTGTAAGTAAGGGAGTTGAGAGATATCCTTTTCTTGTATATGCTTCTTGTTGTTCTGCATAAGTTTTGTAATTTCTAACCGAGCTGTCTCCATTTTCTTGGGGTTACGAATGAGCTCTGTCATAGCCCATTCCAATGTGTTTGATGTTGTATCAGTTCCCGCAAAAAACAAATCCTACAATAATGTATGAAATGATCATTTTGTACAAATTCAAACGTCTAAACATAAGTTTAGTCTGACTAGCTAACATGCGTGTGCCAATGTATTTAGTACTTACGAACAATAAATGTCTTAGGTCGTTTCGACTAAATTTAGATTCATCTTCCAAGTTGATGATGTTGAGCAGCAGATCTAAAACATCTCTTTTTGTTGATTTAACACCTTCATACGATGATGATGAACCGGCTCTAGCTTCCAACCGTTGATCGATTACCCCGTCAAAAATATCATACAACTTTTTAGCATAAACTTGTCCTTGTCGTGTTAAGCCTTGTGGATCCAAGGGTCTAAGTACTGGAAAAAAGTCTACCATGTTCGGCTTTCCACCAATTTCCATCAGACCCCAAATCACGTCCTTAAATTCTTGAGACTCCATAGAAACATATTGACATAAATCCTTAGAGAAGAGCAAGTTGGATAAAATGTTAACAGCTGTGGTAAACGCTGCTGCACCTACGTTCACAGCCTTTTCATTGATACAACATTGACTAACATAGTCAAGAAGTTCATGCACCTACAAGTATGTATAATCAAATGAGATAGGATAAAGATCCTCTCAAGTTAAAGAATTCTCATCCCTTGGATTAAAATCAATAGTCAAGATTCAAACTTAATCTTTGAATCTTGACCTTTGATTTTAATCCAAAGGTTGAAGATCCTCCAACTTGACTTGTCAAGTTATATCAACTTGAGAGGATCTCCATCCCGTATTCAGCATATATAAAATTATAAAGTAATATTATGTTCAAGAAGTTCATGCACCTACAAGTATATATGTATAATCAAATGAGAGATTATTAGATATATGTAATATAAATTAGTATCATATCTATATATCTATATAGCAACAAAGCAAAGTATTCATTTCGCTACAAGAAAACAGAGTCAAGAAATTATTACTAAAATTCATAAAAATGTTGCTAATCATATAAAAAAAATGACGAACCGTTACCTATGTGACATTAACATTTATCAAAGTAGATATTTTCTTTTTCTGTCACACATCTTTTATAGAAAACAGCAAAATTGGATGTAGCACTTGGTTCATATGTACCTTTTCCATACGTAATTGTTGGGTACCATCTAGATATTGTCCAGAAAATAAATATTCTCTAGTTATTTTTCGCAGTCTTCGCCATTGTTCTCCGGCCGGCAGCCAACCCATGGAGCATTTATGGTGGTCCATTAACCGGGCAGTGGTGGGAAGGGATCGACTAGAAAACAACAGGTCATTTGTGTGAAAGAACTCTTTAGCGATATCAGGTGATGAAACAACTATGGTTGTTTTACTTCCAAGCTTAAGTGACATTAAAGGACCATAACGTTTGGAGAGTGTGGCAAGTGAACGATGGGGTTTGTTGCTTAGCTGTAAGAGGTTTCCAATGACCGGAAAAGGGTAAGGACCCGGTGGAAGCCGAGAGTTACGACGGCCGGAGATGATGTACACATAGATAGATATTAGAAAGAGAGATAGTAACAACATGAAGCTTGGATGATCCATATAGTTGTGTGTGATTGTGCGCGTGTGATTGTGGGTGCATGATTTAGCTTCATTCTATATATATACTAGTATTCAGGTTGTTCGGTGTACGGGTGATAAATTGATACAAATAAAAAAAAGAAAAAAAAAGGAGTGGGAGAGAGTCGTGAAAAGTTTTCTCCAAGGGGTTCTGGTAGTGTCAAGTGTACCTCCAAAATTCTCTTTTAGTTAAAAATTTTATATACACACACACATATATATACACACTAGATTATTGTCACGCGCAATACACGGATAAACATATATAACTACTTTACATATTTATTTTTCATAATAGTGTACATTGAGTCGTTCTTCCAATAGCAAAATCATCCAACAAACAAAAAACAATAACACTGATTGTTGGGTTATCAAATGTTCAGATATTTATATAGACAGATGAATGTAAAATACACTCTATTATTTTGAAACAAAAGTAGTAGTGAGACTATGAAGCAAAGAATAAACTACATAGAAGACAAAACTAATTAATTTATTTATACCTTTATAAACAAAAATGATAAGTTATTATTGATATAAATAATACATATAGTTTAATGATTTTAGCCCATAATCACTTGTGAAAGATAGAGAATTAGTAAAACAAACAAAGTGTTGCAATAGCGTACCATTTTGTTTTCTTCGGTGCTTTTTGATGGAAAGGATTTTATAGAAACAAAAGTTTTTGTATGAATTTTTTTTTTTTTTTTAGAAGGGAAAAAAATATTAACCAAATGATCGACTAGCAAGGTACTAGTGATCACCAAATAACATCAAGTTTCACAAAAAGAAACAAAGGAAAAACGAACTACACATGGAAACGCTACAAACAAATACAACTAAAACCATGAAAAAACGGCTTAGAACTTTAACTGCAAGGTTGACAATAGAGGTTAGAAAAAAACTCGCACCGATTACGGTTACCCAAGACACGAGAAAAAACCTCCACCTTAATCTTCATGTACATATACAAAAATTAGCAATAAAAGATCGTAGTCAACCTTAATTTAAATTATAAAAACCATCACGGATGTTAATTTGGTGAGATAAAAATTTGCATTGATATAAAAAAAAAAGATTGTACAAAAAGTTTTATCTATTTAAGAAAGAATAAAAGAGAAAAATAGTTTCCTGAAATAATTGTGTAACAGCTGTCACCAGAATTGTCTCGCCAGTTGTACATTTCCGTTCATGTACGTGTCTAAGTGGTTAATTTAAGTTGATTAAGCCATGTATGAGTGTAATTGCAAGACATTAATTGTGAATTTAAGCAAGTTCATGTTCATTCGAGTTTAAGTATATTTAGTATTTAGAGAATTGCTGTGAGAGTCCAAGATCGAAAGGAATTACTAGTTGTCTATAGAAATGCCAATAAATTATAAAACACTTAAAATTTAACCAAATGAACGTCAAGTAAATAAATATGGGCATGTTTATATCCGTTTTAAAGATAATTGAAAAATGTTTCTAATGGTGTCACTTAAACTTGCATGCGAGAGTCGAGTCTTATTAAGTCGAACGGTCAAACGAAGTCCAATCGGGGGTCAAAGTTGGTCAAAACATGGAAATAGGGGTCAAAAAGCCCTAGTGTTCTTTCCACCCTCCCTCATTTTTCATTTCTCTGTCTCTCTGTAACTCCAGCCGCCGAACTCTCTCTTTATCTAAACTTCTTATTTGCTTTTCAAGATTACTGATTTGTGGTAAGAATTTAAGGGGATTTCAACCCTAAGACGTTTTCTATATCATTACTTGTTAAACTAGCTTTTAATTGAATATATTGTTGGTCCTGATCGATTAGTGGATAATTAAAAATGGATTAAACAACAACTAAATGAAAATTAATAACACAAAGTAAATTTTCAATGAAATTCTTTATTTATGAATAATCAAAGAATTACAAGAAGTAATGCGGAATAAAATATTAAGTAACAAATACTAATCTTAATTACTTCTCATTGACTACAGATTTAGTTCACATGATATCCTTTAAGTTCTTGCTAGAAGAACAGCTGATGGATCAACTAATGAATAATATTTTAAGAACACAGAGTTCTGAATATTATTCAAGATAAATTCCACACTTATAAATGATGATATCACCTCTTTATATAGGCGGAATGCAAGTGGTTGCATTTCCAAAGGATAGTATACGTGTCACAATGTTATTGGACCGATATACTAATCCTAAGACTTCCGTAACTGACACACATCATCTGACATGATGTGACATATTAGAATTTATGTCTTCGGTCTTCATCGTGACTTAGAGAGTTCATCAGCGACAAATGGAGACTTCAAGAATGTTGATCCTTCAAATTCTTCTAAGTCTTTTCCTGTAAGTTCATCAGCAGCAAGTGTCTGTAGAACTTCTACTGATGACGTGTCATCAATGTATCTGTTAAATGTAAAGTTAATTCCTCTTAACCTTACGTCTCTTTCATCAGCTTCTTTCTTTGACTTCAGCTGAGTGAACTTCTTATGAATACATTAATGCCAAGTTATAACTGCCAATAAACATACTTAGCAGTCATATTTAACTTATTAAATTCCTAAGTCGCATTTTGGGACTAACAATCCCCCCTATTTAATATAGTTAAACTAAAAATAAACTATTGAATGAGCACACAAACTTCTGTTCAACAAGTTTCAATTTATCAAAATAGATGAAAGTTACATATGATAAGAACTATACATTTCTAACTTTTACATCTAATTCTCTTGCATAAAAATTCTTTATGAGAGGTTCATGCTTTCTATTCTTAATCTTTTCCAGCAGTAGTTGTGTGAAGAGAACATCATTTGATGTGGTTATGCACGCATGATACATTTGAAGCAGAACTTGGGAAGTGGTGAGATTCATATCAGATGCTCTGTAGAATCTCATTCCTGAGTTGAATGTATTGTAGAACATTCCCAGTTCTAGTGCCTTGATCACATCACCATGGTTTCCAATTGGTAGACCAGCATGTAAGTTGGTGTTTATCAGAAGTTCCATGGATTCTCCTTCTTCTGCTGGAGGACTCACCTTCCTTTTCTTGCTGCTGACTGTTTTTGATGCCTGTATTGGAGCAGGAGTGATTCTCAGTATAGAGTCAGTGATACCAAGCTTCTGCTCTAGTTTGGCAATTTTGTTGAAGTATTTGTTCATCACTTCTATCAGCATCTTGGCAGTAGCAGTTTTCTTTTCTGACATAATGTGATACAACTCAATGCATTCAGTGACACCTAGTTGATTTTCTTGAATATTAGGAATGGATTGAGTCTGGCAGACATTTCTTCTTTTGATGTCCAACTTGATGTACTTCCTGTCATGAGAAGCAACAACAGTAGCACTCGTGATCTGTTCAGGGGCTAACTTGTTTCTGATCATCATGTTGTACTTGTTTCTCAAAGACTCATGCTCTTCCTTCTTCTTCTGCTCCCTATCCCTCTTTTTCTTTTCAACTGATTGAAGAATCAAGGCTTATGATTCTTTGGCAGAGAGATTTTTATGATAGGCAGCAGTTTGAGCATCTTCAGTATCATCGAGAGCTTCCTTAGCTTCTTTCTCAATTAACTCTTGAGTGGCCAATTGTTCTTGTTCTTGTATCATTACTAGTTGTTTGGCCTCCTCAAGCTCCTGCATAATGATGGCTGCTGCTCCTGTAAGATCTTCTGGTGCGGGGTCATCAATAGTTTTCTTTGGTTCAACAGTTGCTGAGCTTGACCCTTCACCTTCTCTTATTGTCCTTAATGGTTGCTGAGCAGCAGCAGCTTTCTGTAACCTGATTACTTCCCTTCCTTATCAGACTGATCAACAATTTTGGTGACAATTGTTGACTCAATCTGAACTGCTTTTCCCTTCTCTATGAGTACCCCTGTTGGAGAGGAGTAGTCTTTAACATTTAATGGCTGTTTAGATGTTTGCTCCCCCTTAGATGTTGCAGGGTTCACAAACTCATCTAAATATGTGTCATTGTGTTGCCATTTTGGGAAGTCATGAGTAGAGACAAGTGGTGGAGACTAGACTTTCTCCCCCTTGGAAGCTTCTGATGTAGGAGCAGGGGCTTCCCTAGTAGGATCCACCACAGCAGTAGGAATTGGAGGGATAACAGATGTAGTTGCCTAATGTTGCTGAGACTTCAGAATTAATAGAATTTCAGAAACATCTGTTGAGACTTTGTTGAGTTTCTATTGTTCTTCTTTGTCGTACATGTTCTCAGCAACAACATTCATCAATCTGTTCAGAGCCTCTGTCATACTGCCCATATGTGTTGTCTGTTGATTGACAGTATGAACCAGGCTGCTGACAACTTCATCATGATGTTTGATGGCTTCCTTAAGAATTTGCACTTCATCTATGTTGTCCTGCATTTTGGCAATCAGATTCGAACTAGACTTCTCCAAGTTGCTGATGTGACTGATCAATTGGTTTACTTATGCATAGTCAACCTTTTCTTCTTGAAGAGTGGTCTTGAATCCTTCAAATACTTCAACTATGTCAGATTTGAAGTCTTGAAATTCTGTGGTTAGCAGCTTTGGTTTTGAGGATATTGATGCTTTGATGTCTTTCCAGAGTGTCACTAGTTTGCAGACAACATAATTGCTTCTTCTGAGCGGAAGTTGTTTACATTTAGCACATCATCATTGAGACGAACAATGGTCTCACCATGTAATTTTTCAAGTTGATAAATCTTCTCAACTTGTTCCATGAGGTCTTTGATGGTGAGCCATTTTGACTTGTCAGGCTTGGGTTCTTTTTGTTGTGGTTCTTCTGTTTCATCAGCAATAGATGCTGATGGAACAATGTGGATAATTGATGGTGGAATTGAAACTGAGGATATAGGAAGATTGAATGGACCCATTCGAAATTGCTCATGAATTTCACTAGCAAGATCTAAGGGTTTTTCCAGTCTTTGGGATAAGATGTGAAATGGTGCTGGGTGAGTTGTAGGAGGTCGAGGTCTTGGTGGATGAGGAGGAGAAAGGACTCTTTGTAGTAGAACATCATCAACAGACCTATGAGTCTCGCTCTTTCCGATAAGGGGTATAGGTTCCTCTTCATTGAAGATTTCTTCAACTACATCCTCTTCATCTAACAGTTTGAAGTCCCTGATCACAAACTCAGGTTCTTCAACAGCTTTTTCTGAAGATCCTCCCAGAAGAAAATTGAAGTTGAGATTTTCCGATGATGAGGAATCTTCTTCTGCACCTTCTCCTTTAGCGGTACCTTTCATTTCAACATCTTCACCTGTTGAACTGGAGATTTGTTGTGGGGATTTGTGTCCCTCGTCCACTGATGGTGAGTTACCAGCAGATTCATTGGGATCATAGTTCGCATCCTCAGAACTATCTTGTGGTATAACTAGTTCCTTTAGAGGTGCTGACACAGGTGGCAAAGAAGATAAAGCAATCAGTTATGTAACAGACTCGACTCTAGTGGGCTTGGTTAACCCTTGATCTTCACTTCCCCTTTCTACAAAAGTTTTCGAGGAAGCTGCTTGTTGTTTTCTTTTCAACCCAACAACCTTTTTGGAAGCTGCTGGTGGGATGGTTTGGGTTTCTAAGTCCTTGGGACTTGAGGACAGCTTAACAGATTTACCCTTTGGTACCTGCTATTGTTTTTGGACAGCAGCAGGATGTGAAACAGTGGTGGTTGTAGTCCTTCCCTTGGTGCGTTTTGATGATGAGGATGGACTCGCTGATGGTTCTACCAGCTGAGCCTCCCCTTTTGGCAAACTGGGGACCAAATGACTTGTTATGGCGTCCTCACTTTTTTGAGCTACCAACAATGATTCATTTTTGGAGTATTCATCAGGGAAAGTGGTTCTTCAAAACCTTCTGATGAATGGGGTCAACCGGGCAATGTGGCCATTTAATAAGTGTAGCCTTCTTGATGGTAAAGAGCATTGCCCAGCTCCCCTTTGATTATAAAAGAGAAAAATCTTGAAAATGGAACAGTTGTAACTCTAGGAGAGTGAGTTACCTTGTTGACTATATCTAGAAAGATCACAACAACAAAATCGATCTTTCTTCCTGTCACCAGAGCTTCAAAGATTTGCATGATGTAGTGGTTGGCTTGGTCGAATAAGCCAGAATTTCCACCAATGCATTGGATTAGATTGGCCAGCAGGTAGCGGTAGACTCCTGGAAGTTCTTTCTTTCTGGAAATGTTGGCGACTTTTGCCCTTTTCTCCTCGTCTTAAACACTGAAGTTGTAGCCAACTTCCAGCAGCACCTTCTTCCACTCATCAACAGTTGCTGGTGAAGTGTACTTCTCCCCTTTCTTCAGATAGTTCAAGTGAAGGGAGTCTCTGACCACATCAGTATCAATGTTGATCTTTTTGGACCCTCTCAGAACGGTTCCTTCAATACATCTGGTGGCAATGTCGTACTCTGCTGTCCACTAGAATTCTTGTAGGATGTGGAAGTAGATCCTGGAAGTGTTGATGGCAAGAGCAGTGGATAGTGGGGTGTTCCAGAGGTATTTGAAAACGTGTCCATAGCCCCTGGTTCCTTCTTGGATCATATTCACAGCTATGAAATTATTTACCCCTAATTAGATATCAGCAGGAGCGACTTTTGAAGAAAAGTTAAAATGTGGCTTGATATCCCTAGGAACAAATATAGTGGGATGTTGAGTATCCTTTTGAAGAGGATACTCATTCTTCTTCTTTGAAGATGATGAAGAAGAAGGTTTGATGATGATTGGTGTGGTAGCAGAGGGAATTGCTAGAATAGGGTCAGCATAGATGACCTTCTTTTTGTGTTTGGCTTTCAATTTCTTTGGTGGTGATGGTGTGGTGGAAGATGAGGGAAGTATTTGGGAATGAGGGAGGTGCAACAGTGGTTGCCAGTGGTATTATGGTGGTTGTTTTAGTGGCGATGGGAATAGAACCCACCATGAATGTGTGTGATGGAGATTTAGGAGATGATTGTGAAGCCATTTGAGAATGTAGATGAAATTGAATGAAAATTTAGCAAAAGCTTTTGGAAGATGAAACGATTTTTTTTTTTTGTTGAGAAAATAAGGGATTTGTGAAAATGGTAAGTTTTCAAAGTAAAATCTTAATCCTTTTATAGTCTCATATAAATATAGATATACAATATTTATCTATAGATATTTGATAAGAAAAATCTTTATCCATGATACATTTTGGTGGTTGATTAGACATGTTAATCATGGAAGTTGAAAAATGTGTCCGAGGTAACCATTTGTGCATACGTAGAGTCTGCAAAAAGTGTAACTGCATTTAATGCAGTTATGACCGCTACAGTGTACTAGGAGTTTTTAAATGTTTTCATTGGTCCCGTCAAAATTAACCTTAATAAAATAGTAAATGAGATACGATGTTCTTTTAGTGGCCATAAATAGCCCACCATTCATTTAATTTTATTGCTTATGAGGAAAATGACCCATTGACATAAAGGAAAGATGCTGGTGACCAATTATCAGCAGGATGAACTTCGATCAGCAGGACCAAGGTTCAGCATACCCAATCTGCTGATGAGATTTTTAAAACGATTTTCATCTAAGGGTTTTGTAAAAATATCAGCAAGTTAGTCATCGGTAGGAATGAAATGAAGTTTAATTTCACCTCTCATTACATGATCTCTGATGAAATGATACCTTACGTCAATGTGCTTAGTCCTTGAGTGCAACATAGGATTGTTGGAGGCAATAGCACTTGTGTTGTCACAAAATATTAGGATTTTGGAATATGAAAGTCCATAATCAGCTAACTGATTTTTCATCCACAATATTTGTGCACAGCAGCTGGCACGAGAAACATATTTTGCTTCAGTAGTTGATGTAGAGACATTATTTTGCTTTTTGCTAGACCAGCTGGTGAGCTTTCCACCAACCATCTGACAGCCTCCACTAGTGCTTTTGCTATCAAGCTGACAACCTGCATAATCAGAATCTGAATACCCAATTAGATCAAACCCAGAGTCTTTGGGATACCAAAGACCAAGGTTTGGAGTACCTTTTAGATACCTTAAAATTCTTACGGCAGCAAATAATTGTGATTCTTTTAGATCAGCTTGAAATCTTGCACATAAGCGTGTTGAGAACATAATGCCTGGTCTACTAGCAGTTAAATACATAAGAGATCCTATGAGTCCTCTATAGTAGGTAGAATTAACAGCAGATCCTGTGGGATTAGCAGATAATTTTAGAGGATGAGACATTGGAGTTTTTGTAGAAGAACTTGAACTCATTTCAAATTTATTTAACAAATCACTGATGTATTTTTCTTGACTAATAAAAATACAATTGTTGAGTTGTTTAACTTGAAGACCAAGGAAATAAGTTAATTCTCCCATCATGCTAATCTCATAATTCTGAGTCATGAGTTTTGCAAACCTCTTACAAAGTTTTGGATTTGTAGACCCAAAGATTATATCATAAACATAGATTTGTATAAGAATGACATCACTTTTATGTTTACTTATAAACAAAGTGTTGTCAATTGCACCACAAGTGAAATTATTCATCAGCAGAAATTGAGAAAGAGTGTCATACCAGGCACGAGAAGCTTGTTTTAAGCCATAGATTGCTTTGTCTAATCTATACAAGTAGTTTGGATTAGATGAGCATTCAAAACCTGGTGGCTGATGAACATAAACTTCCTCTTAAAGTTTGCCATTCAGAAATGCACTCTTGACATTCATTTGGAAAACGGTAAAGTACTTGAAGGCAGCATAAGCTAAGAAGATTCTGATAGTTTCAAGACGAGCTACTGGTGCAAATGTTTCATCATAGTCAATTCCTTATGCTTGTGCATATCATTGTGCAACAAGTCTTGCTTTGTTTCTGGTCACAACCCCATCTTCATCCATTTTGTTTCTAAATACCCATCGGGTACCAAAAACATTTTTATCAGCAGGAGGAGGAACCAATCTCCATACCTTTTGTCTTTCAAATTGGGTAAGTTCTTCTTGCATTGCCTTT
>JAOEHQ010047438.1:0-10833 GCA_025447715.1 Asclepias incarnata | reverse complement strand
ATGTTATAACTTATTTATGTTTAATGCTTTTGTTATAGAAATGACTTATTTCAATGATAATTAAATTTTATTTCTTCTATTAAATGAAAGGTCTATATAATAGGATGCATCATGGAACTAACTTGATTACAATGAATATATTTATCATTAGACTAACTAGAGATTGAATCTAGACTAACTAAGATTCAAATTGGCTTACAATGTTACAACCTATGTAAGCTGTAAAATTGAAATTACACTTAGTAATATAATGGAACGAACAAAAGCAATTGTCTTCACAAGGTTGCCTTTAATAGTGAGGAGAGGCAACAGTCTTCTAGACGTGGATGTTGATGTGAAAGAGGTTATCAACATTCTATTGGTGAAATACTATGATATTAAAAGCATTTGATCTGTCTTCTTGTTCTTTTGCCATTTTGGGTGAAAGAGAAAACATGTATAAAAACTTTCACATTCTTCGCTTTATCCCATAATGGATAAAGTAGGTCACATGACCTATCACATGTCAGTCATGTGACCCTTTGGGTTCAAGTTTTCTCTTTCACTTTCCCACCCACATTTGACTTATAAAATGGGATAATATCAAACAAAGTAATTGTTGAGATGCTCGTTGATGAATCATTGATGACTTACTTTAATGACCAAGTCATCACCAACGAATCATGGTCTTAACAATCTTGCATATTCACTGAGAAAGACTTACTAGATTGTCCTTGAACTTACAAATGTGAACACAAGAGAGTTTGAAGGTAGATACTGATGTATTAATTACTTTGATACAAAATTACATGTACTAGCAATCTACATTGTACAAAAGAAAGACTATGTAATTCCACATGGCTTCTTGCTTTGTAATGACATAAATTACTAAGTGTATTTTTCATTGTTTTCCATTTTACTAAGTCTATGTGTAAAAACAGTTGAGTCTTTGGTTAGTCTAGACTCCACAACTAGTTCTTTAACTCGACCATTGTATCACCATTTAATGTATTGATATATTAATACACCAATCACCACACACACAACGATCTATCAATTCGCACCGCCATCAATCACTAACATCACCGGCGTCAATCACATTTTATTTTTTCAGATTTTGGGGTTTCATCAAATGAGAATCTTCAAACATAAATCGGTATTTTTTTTAAATTTATCTTTAATTTATTTTTCAAATTTTTTTGTTGTTAATCTTTTGTTTTTTATGTTTTTTTTTTTTTCCAGATTTGGGGGAAAGTTCATACTCCAATCGGTATGTTCGATAACGGGAATTGGGTTTTCTTCTATTTGGGAGTTAACTTCATAGATAAATGGGTATGTTGCTACTGTTTTTGGATTTTCTTATTTTTAGGGATTTTTCAAATTCATTTCTTGCTACTGTTATTGGAGTATTTACGTAATTAAAGTATTTATGTGACATTTGACTTTTTGTTTTTGGCAGTTGGATACTTGGATATCCTGACTTTCGCTTAATCAAATATATGAACTCCCTGGTATGCTATTGTATATGAGTATAGGATATTATTCAAATGGTGTTTTGCAGGCACTATTCGAGACTGTTTCTAAAACCACATATACTATTGGATATCCTGACTTTTGCCTTATCAAATATATGGTGTTTTTTTGGTATCACAATAGGTGTTTGATGAAATGCCTCAACGAGTCGTCTTTGATTTTTTTTTTTTTAGTATTTTATTTCGTGTATATGTTATGTTACCCGATTGTATTCTTTTTGTTCTAAACATAACCTTTACGGCTATGATTAACACGTAGTAAAAGATTGTAAATAAACATAATTGTTCATACCTTACTATTGCATTGTTAACCATAGCCTTGAGGGCTACCTTTAACAAAATCCAATGACAGTCGGGTGTACCAATACTAATGAAGTTTTAATACAAAACAAATGAAATTCAATCAAGGAAATCTGGTGTTCATGATAACATTAATTGCTTCTATTTTGCATTGCAGATATAGAGACTCCACAATAACATAATTCAAGTCTCTACCAGACTGGAATAGATGATGCAAGACTATCCAAAGACTATGTTTAGATGGATATTTATTGATAAAGGTATGAGCTATTAACTTATCATGAGTAAAGTTTGGATATTTCGGTCTTATGTAATTGGTCAATAGTTTAAGTTGGTGAGTTAGAAGTCAAGATAGTAAATAAGGTAAAGAAGTCTGTAACTAAATCATTTTAATCAGTAAACACAATTGGGCCTGTTTCATCATGTATAAGAATACAATTTTTTTATATGGGGCCAAAGTAGGGATTTATATACTTGGTGGATATTTTTACATTCCCTTAATTTGAGGGAATAATAAATACTAAATACATTCTTAAAAAAAGTCTATAGTGTTCTTTTATTCATTCATTTACAGCTTGCATTTTTATACACTTAATTATTATAATTATTATTATTTTAATAACACTCAAAATAATAATAATAAATGAAATGGGGGGACAAAGATCCGTATTTTTCAATGCTTTATTTTTTAAACCCCACACCATTTTTAATATTTGTTTTTACACTCAATATTTTGAATTTTTTGAAACCTTCCTTTTATAGAAAAAGGCAACCAACTCATTATGCCATTCCACTATATGCCCCTTTTCTAGAAATTAAACAGGCTTTTTAATTTTTTTATTCTTTTCCTTTTTCTTTTTGTTCGTCTCTTATTTTTGGTGGATAACTATTAATTTTTTATTTTAAATATTACTTAACATTTTGTTTTAATATGATGAATCTAACAATGCAGGTTATCACGGGCATAAGGCAACCATTTGGGGAAAAATAATGGTTTCGGCATAATGGTTTCAGCATAACGTACTATTGTTGGTTGATGGTCACATTGAATGCCCCCAGGCCAAACAATATAGAACGTACTATTGTTGGTTGATGGTCACATAGAACGTACTACTGTTGGTTGTGGAGAAATATGTAATGTTGCTTATATGTTCTATATTGAGGGATTTCCAGTTGCATTTACCTATTGCTCCCATGTTCTGATCAGGATGCTGAGCCCAAGCAGTTACATGCCAACCCTATTGCGAAACTCAACATGGCCAAGATTGTTAATGGATCTTGCTGAAATTGCAAAGGCTCCAAAAATGCCATTGGTAAAGTTTGCTGATCTTGCGGATTTGGTGTCAACTTAACCAATATCGACCCATGATGGGATTTATCGCGCTATTGACATGTATCTTAAGGTCAGTTAAATATTTAAATCTTTATTTGTTCGGTTTGGTGTATCAAAAAACTAATTTTGGTTTGGTGAATTATCACAGGAGCATCCAGGAATCGAAAGAGTGAAAAGATAAGAATTCGCAAGCTATTGTCGTTTTTCAAGAAATTAGTTCAAAGCCTACTGCTGGTAGCTATCCTTTCACTTTGTGCCATGTTTCTTAGTTATTATGAATTTATTGAATCTGAATTCATCTCTTCAGGGTTAAGAAAGGTGCCATATGATATGAAGACAAAGAATTGTGCTGATAGAGCTGGCTTTGCCAGTGTTGGTGAACAAGAAGTTCGTGCAACATGGAATTGTGTTTTTGCTTACTCTTTTACATTGTTCTTTTATTTATACTCTTTTAGAACTGATTAGTTTGTTGAGACATATAGTTCATATAAATTACCATCTTTAGTTGCTCACATATTCACAAACAATGAGGGGTTGGTTTCTATATGTGGAAATATTCATCTTTTGCATAGTTGGAAAACTGGGCGAGTCAGATAATGGGTCACGTGTAGTTGTAAGTGAGTGTTAAAGACAACTCTATAGTTTATTGGTCTAACCTATCATAATACGTGATGATAGGTGGTGATGAAAGGCGTTACATTACTGTCTTGGCTTTTATAGTGGCTGGACAATGGGAGTTATTTTAATGGTTAATAGGCTGTGAATACAAATATGGTAGATGGGTCTGTGTATGTAATGACAAGGGAGTTATGCATTATGCTCATGTAATTGTAGGTGAATTCTTGATTCATATCAAAGAAAAACATTTCATGAACCATATGGGTTTGTAGCGATCTGTTAAAGGTTTAATCAAATCTCAGCCATGAATGTGTTTTTAAATCTTCATTTATGGGAAAGGGGTTAGAAGCTGAGATAAGGAATGTTGTTACAACCATCCTTCTCACAAAATGGATAAGTATACCATGACATTTTATGAATGTTCTAGAACTCATGGTGTCATTATCCGTTTCTCCAGCTTCAAAGGATTCTGGAAAACAAGTATGTATTCCCATTTACGTATGGGTGCTTAATGAATAGTGATTGTACTAGGTTTTAGTAATGTTTATTTGTCATTTCTTTGATTATTTAAAACCCTTAGAAAAAATTCTACCTAGCAGAAAACGAGTTTCATGTTGTAAATTATCGCCATTACGACATCTCAAGCGCTGTAAATTATTCCCGCCGCATCGCGCGGGCACCATGCTAAGCTGACACATACAACATATATAAAGCGTTACAACATCTCGCGCGTTATAAATCGTCGCCGCTGCAACGCGCTGGTACTAGGCTAGTATATTTTAATATGGCACGCTCCCTCCAACAGTTATATAACCGTTTGAAACGTTCCACAAGTGAGGGTTGTACCACGGTTTAAGTAACTGATGTTGAAGCCCTACAACAAACCTACACCCACCGGCGGTGGTGTAGCCGCATACCTGAAGCCTAGCCGCACCCTTACCCGCTTCGCACTCCCTCCACCCTAACAGTTATCCCAAGTGATTGTGAATCAACTAGAGGTGAGATTACGACCCATTTACTTATGCATGGGTCAAGTTGGGTGATGTTTCATCTCTAACAAATCAAAGTGGGTAAAGTAAAAAAAAAAAAAAAAAAACTCAACTTAAAAAGAATAGGCCAAATGGATCTGATCTCAAGGTTGAAAGTTGTCTAAGCTCCAAGTTTGTTTTTCTTTCGAAATTCAATTCCATTTTATTGTAAAACACATGAGCTTAACCATTTTTAAAAGCCCATGATCTTACTTCATTCACAAAGCTCAACTGGTTCATCATCCAAACGGAAACAGTAAATGTTAGGAGTGTGGCTAAAAAACATAATACAGTAAAAATCCCAAAAACTTAGACCCGAACCCATAAAACAAAAATCACCATCTTGTGATCGGTTGGTGATAGCCAATGAAGATGGCTGTTGTTAGTTGTAGCAGTAGGATGGTGGTTCCAGGTGGTCGTTAGTACGTGGTGGCGGTTCTGCGGTGCCCGGAGATGATATCTTTCATGGTGGTTATGAGGAGAAAGAGACAACAGAGAAAATGTGTCGCATAGGAGATGTAAAGAGGGTGGATTTAGTTCTAAAAATTTAGAGGGAAAATTAATTAAAAAATATTTAAAAGCTAATAACTATCTATTTTATAAAACTAAAAATAAAGAATAACTTCAAATTGAAGAGATCGTAGATGGGTTTAGAGACATGTTGCTCCAAAAAACGGTCTCCATTAAAGATGTGTTATTTTAAAACCGGTCTCTGTTTAGAAGGTTTAGAGACATGGTCTTTCTCAAAACCGGTCTTGATGAAATTTTTTTACTTTAAACCCTTGTATGTAATATATACATAGTAACTATTTTTTTGTTGAAACCCGGTCTCCATATTTTTTTTTATAAAAAAATGGGTTCCACCAATTCTTTGCAAAACCAGAACTACGCCAAAAGCATTCCGTAACAACCCATTTAATCGAGTGCAATAAACGGAGAGTCTAAAAGATAATTGTATTGATATCATCCATTGTCCAAGTCCACAAGGTAGTCATTAATTCCATTAAGTACTGATTATTGTTGGATTTGATAATTGATTTGAGGGTTGTAACTAAATTTGAATTAGACGCATGCCCGCACGATGTGGCAACGATGATGGTAGCGCTGACGGTGTGGTGGTGGCGACGACGGGTGGCAGCGGTGGCGGTGACAGTGGGTGGCAGCGGCGGTGGCGGCGGCAGTGGTGTGGTAGTGAATGTAAAAGTAATTAATGTACAAGGGGGTAATGTGGTTATTTTATGGATTGAGAGATCTATGTTGTAAATTATTTTAATAAGGGTATTATAGGTATACTAAGTAGAAATGTTTAAATTGGTGAATAAAGAAGAGGGTAATATAGTAATTTCAAAGACAACAAGTTGGAAAAAAAAAAATAAAGTGCTCTTTTATATAGGAGTAAAGATTATAAGTTGCAAGATTAATCACGGAATCACTAGAAAAAAATAAATCAAATGTTCACACATTTTTAATCATATCTCTATATTTAAATATGTGTTGAATTAAGAACTAGGATGTAGAAAAGTAGTGTGACAAATCTATATCTATTCTATTATATAATTATATCTCATTGTTGTTGTTGAATTATTTAAATTTTGTTAATTGATAACTGATGAGCATGTTACCGTAGATATCATGTCAATCAGTTGCTCCAATACAAATAAATTTAATTGATTGCATAAGATACAAACTTGTGGGAAAAGAAAATGGGTTGGCTATACAAGGATATAATAGTAATATTGCATAACCAAATTATCTAATTTTTAATATGGTTCTTACAATTATTATTTAGTAGTATAGATAATGTGAACTTCAAGTTTTGAATGCAAAGCACATAGTTATAATAAACTATAAATGGTACCCGCACAACGTACGATGATTGATTGTTAAAACATTTAAGTTTTTAAATCAGTTAGTTCATGAACTTCAATTAGTACATGCAGCTAAGGGTAATGATTTCGCCGACCACCAGATTTGGGTTATCTAACACATAGGTATATTTTAGATTGTGCTTTTATTTGTTTATGAAATATTTAAAAATGAAAATAATTGACTAAAATTACTATACTATCCATATTAATTATTTTATTTTTTTGCCAAACTAGAAAAACAATTTATTATTAATTATGTAATTAATACTTACAAAAATAATCTTGTTTTTAAACTTTCAAAAATTAAGTTACCATCCTCATCCAATATAATATAGTATAGATAACATGGAACACTAGAAATGGGACAAATTAATTGAAAATGATTTAGAATAATATGGAAATACATTCATGCATCTAATAAAATACATTGAATCATTCTGAAGATGTTTGAATAAGATAAACCAATTTCTCCAAATTAGCCACAGATGAATCATAAGGAAAGGAACATGCCTCTTCATCTCATTCCCTTTACTCCATCCATCATCTCCATCACTAGCTTTGAAACTTCATCACTCTTCACATCATTGTCAATAATCTCTAAGGTAACACCCCATTTGTTACAACACACCCAACAATTTGCTTGTTGGTCACCAAAAAAAGGCCAAGATATCATTGGCACTCCATTAGAAATGCTCTCAATTGTTGAATTCCATCCGCTATGAGTTAAAAACCCTAAGGACATTGATGTGAAAATTATGGAGGGTAAAGATATTTATAGATTTGGAGATGAAATGTGGGGTTTTAAGGATTTGTAAGGATATTGATGTGGTAGATGATATGACAACTAAAGCCACCTAAGAACACGAGTAGCATTGGAGATAGTCTTATATGCATGATATGTTAAATGCAATGTTGTATTAACCGGGGATTAAGTCTTGAAATGTCAAAATACTTTTCAATTTAAACAGAGTTGCGTCGTGAACTTTATTATTACCCTAGTTGCCCAATAAATTTTTATAATTTGTTCACATATGCATATTATACTCTTTTTTTTTATTACCATCAAACTTTCAAAAATGTTCAGATATGATTATTAAACTTTTAAAATTTGTACAGATATTGTTATTAGAAAATTCAAAGTTTGATGATCATATGTGAACAAAATTTGAAAGTTCACCGCCATTTTTAAACAATAATCAAAAGTTTAATAGTAATAATAAAATACGATGTACGTAAACAAATTTTAAAAATTACTTTAACAACTACGTCAATAATAATAAAGTGGTTTGTCTTTTGGATACCAACTATGTAGTTGAATTTTGTTTATGATGTGCCTTTGATTTGTTTTTCCTGTTGTGAATACGGGTCATTCAACCACCGTTTGCCTTCTATTTCATTTTACAATAATGGTCGCACTTATACGTAGAATGGGGTCAACCCGAGTAACCCGCTACACCGGACCGGAAAAACCCAAACCTGTTATAGCCCGTAAAAAACCGGTTTGTGCCACGGTCCTGAAAGTTGATACGTCATATCAAAATAAGTTATACGTCATATCAAATATAAACCTACTAAAAATTTATACTTAGTCATGTCTGGATTGATTAGCAACGTACGAAGTAAAGATTGTTATTTTGTATGCAACAAGGCCATCATAAGCCACTTGATGACTTCAAAACACTGTTTTCTATCTTAAAGCCTCATAAAATTAATTAATTATAAAAAATTAGATATTAATTGTAATTATGTACTGAACACAACGGGCATTCATAAAGATTAATAACAGATCAACAAAAAAGAGTTGGCGTAACATTCAACTAGAACATACTCGTCTTCACCCGTGCCTAAACATTAACCATTTTAACTTCTTACCCACTGTCCGACTACCTCTAACACCACCTTGATAAAACAGGAATGGAACATGTTACTCAAAAGAATATACGGTATTTGTTCACAATATCATCAGTAAAGCCTGCACATAATCTTCATCTGGATCAAAATCCCTAATCTTCACATCATTCTAGATATCATCACATCTTGAAAGACCACACACATTCTAGTCCTGATCTTCATCTGGATCAAAATCCCTAATCTTCACATCAGCATCTTCTCCAAATTGAATGCAGCTGTCGATTTGTGAGAGAACGTATTGTATGCTGTAAAAGAGATAAAAGCCAGAAAGTACACTAAATCAATTGACATTCATAAAATGACAAAGCGAAAATACAAAATATAAGCACTGGTATGGCATTGCAGGTGCGTGTGGGCAGTTCGGAAAGATTGGCAAAGGCTCAAAACAGGTTTATGCATTGTTATGGCGTCGCAGGTTTGTGGAATCAGTTTCAGGATTTCAGCAGTTTCGCAAAGAGCCAAAACATAAAATATGATAGTAATAACTACTCTTGTTGACGAGCCATCTCATGCCAGATTGACCAGCCAACACTTGTTTGCCAACTTAGAATAAAATTTCATGTATGTAACACTAATACATAAAATACGATGATAATAACTACTCCTAAAATAATGATCTAAAAATAAGAATAATAATAACATGGCAATTTAAAAGGTTGTAACAGACTAAAGGCTTAATATACACTAATATATTTTCATTTTTTAGCAAAGTTTCATACTTTTGCCTGTTTTACCCTTCAGATATGTGCATTATAACCCAAACTTACTCAAATTTCATAAATGGGTCAAAATTGCCCCCTCTAGATGCACACAATAATTCGGAACACTTGATACAAGAACCATAAAACAAAACAGATTCTTCTTTCAAATTGCGCGAGAATTTACACAGCAAATAGAAATGGTAAAATATAATTCAAAGTTCAAATTCATATAGCTCTACAAGCTTACATAGTTACATGCATTATACAAAATATAAAGTTTATGTAAATTTACCTGCTCTCCTTCCTTAAATCAAGCGGCACAAAGCTCACCATGCTATACTGATCCACCTGTTACACCATTCTAGTCAGTGCTGTATTTGAATGCATATATGGTTTTCTATCAAAACTTAGCTTTTTATCCAAATATGGGGTCTATTATCTTATCACATTCGGAAATCGAAATCCATATGGTTTAAACATGTTTCTGGCTCCAGAAACGGCTCCATAAACGGCTCCATAAACGGCTCCAGAGACAGCTCCAGAAACGACTCATCGGCTTCAGCAACGGCTCATCGGCTCCAGTAACGGCTCAGAGACGGCTCCAGATACGGCTCCAGGAACGGTTCATCGGCTCCAGAAACGGCTTCCACTGGAGTCTTTCACTGAAGTCTTCACTGAAGTCTTTCACTGGAGTCTCCACTGGAGTGAGTATTCCACTGAGATCAGTTTTGTTTTTTGATTTCCATGGATTTTCTGTTTTAATATCATATAAACAAATGGAATTAAACAAAACAATACATGAAGCTAAAAAAAATAACAATACAAACCCCTTTTTCTCTATAAAAAAAAAAAGAAGCCAACCCCTTTCTATAAAATAAAATATATATAGATATGAAAATGATAAATTGAAAATGAAAATATATGAGATATGCACCTCCGACGAAAATCTTTTCCGGCCAAAATCCGGCTGCACCTCCGACGGGAAAAAAACAGTAAGTGTATGTATATATACATACAAACAGTCAAATCCAAACAACAACAAATCCCATTCAAATATAAATGAGCAAGCTAGATGGATTGTCCCTTTAATTTGGGATCTCGATGGCGGTGTTGGCTGGCCTTTGAGGAGCTCGAACACATGGATTGTAAAACAACAATTAATACATACTATGATTCGAATATTGTAACATATTTACGAGCCACATTTGTTGATGTTTATGTAAACATAACTAAAGTTAAGAAATGGAAAATGCAAGTAGAGGGAAAGTGGGTTTTGTAGAGAGAAAGTGGGTTTTGTAGAGGGAAAGTGGGTTTTTGTATTGGAAGTGAAATGTTTTATCTATCAAGGTTCAAGGCTAAAAGGTGGTGGAGGGGGGTATTTATACTAGTGCCTAATTTACATATTTTCCCCCTCCATTACATAAACAAATACATTTCAATCACAAAATTAAAGCCTAAACATCATTATTTCACTAAAATTACATGTTCTAACATTCTCCCCCTTTTTAGTGAAAAATGAGCATCTTCGATATCTTGTAGATCTTCAATCTTGACTCTGATATC
>JAOEHQ010047437.1:0-21782 GCA_025447715.1 Asclepias incarnata | reverse complement strand
AATTCTCATTCTTAATTAATACATGTTTTAATAAAACACCTTCCTTCCTAAATTATGTCTTTGATTTTCAATGGCTAGGATTGTTTTCTTAATTATTTTCAATGGCTTAGATCAAAACTAAAAACTATTTTTTTCTCTCAGCTCTACCAACAATATATATATATAATTACTCGGGAATATAAAAGATTTAGTATACATTGTTTTAATCAGGTCTGAGCTAAAGAATCCTTACACTTATCCATCCTGGACACTTTTTTTAGTTTTTTATCTTTTCTCTTTTTGCTTTTAAAAAGTAATTAAAAACAAAAACGAATAAACTACTGAGGTGTTAACTTTTGTTTTGAAAAATGTGAATTACTTTTGAATGTCGGAAGGTCTAGCATATGTTTTTTTAATCGGATCCGCGCTAGATAGCCCATCAATGAGCAGATCTAAAGACAATTGAGATTGAGAGAAAGTTGAGAAATTTTCATGGTATTGCATTAACTTACTAATCGATTACAAAATGCAAGTATATATACAAAGCTTGAGCTTAACCACCTTACTTGACAGACTAACAAACTTCTAACAACTTTAACTACCTTTTTAACATACTTTACAATATTTACATTTTACACCCTTGTAGTTATAATCTGTACATAAAACCTTGAATCTTCACACTTCATTGCATTGCTTGAACCATTTGTCGTGCCATAGATATTGTGTAGTTACAAGGTTGATAGATGGTGTATGTTTACACCTTTAAGATCCTCTTAACTAAACTCCTCTTAGAGAAAAACCTCCTTGTCAAGACCTTGAATTTCAAGTACAACCTCTCTTTGGCTCATCCTAAGACACCAATAGCCACCCATATAAGTTAGTTGTCAATTTTTGACATGAAACATGTGGGTTTCGATTGAGATTAAATAAATTTAGATCATAAATGGTGTAATATGATTAACACGTTTAATACATAAGTTGGGTTTGTATTAATCATCAAAACTTATTTACAACCTACTGATATGTTAAAACATACAAATAGCAACATTAATATTATAAAATATTAATTCAAATGTTTATATCAATATATTGTATTTATGTTTACTTATAACTTTATCTTATAACTGATGTTTAATGTGTATTTTCTAAATATTTTATGTTTGTTTATAACTAGATCATATTACTTATTGTATGTATTCAGAATATCAAAAATCTCAATTTATAAATTTTGTCATTTAGATTTTGATTTCACGTAGGTTAGATGGTTCGACATAATTCACCTGTTTATTACGTGAGTTGGATTTGGGTTCAACTTTTCAACACAACTATTAAATGGGTTGGGTTTGGGTTGGGGTAAATGAACTTGCCAACTCGTCAATTTGTATCCCGTCAACCCGAATACGACACGATTGTCACCTCTAGTTTTAACCGAGATATCCCGTGACCATTTCCACACTTTTTGCCTAACCACCCCAATGGTACACCTGGCAAGATTCAAAGTTAATACTTCTTGTAAAGATCCCAAGATATTAATCACCATACCACTTTAGAAGTAGTTTGCTTAAAAAAAATAAAACTTGGTTTTAAACCTCTATTGTGTGTATCAAACTTTTAATAAAATCTCTATTGTGTGTATCAAACTTTTAATTTTTCACGATTGATGTACTCGGTCACTTAGATAATAAGTACATCTGGTCATTTAAAAAAAAAAAAAGAAGTACATGCAATAGCAAACACGAACAAAACTGATACACACAATAGTAAAAACAAACAAATTTGGATACATACAATAGTTTGTAATCGGTCATTTTGATAATAAGTACCTCTGGTCATTTTTTAGAAAAAGAAATACACACGATAGTAAACACGAACAAAGTTGATACACACGATAGTAAAAACGAACAAATTTGGATACATACAATAGTAAAACTGACAAAGTTGAATACATACAACAACAACAATACGAACAAAGTTTACTGGTCCCACATCAAAATTTACCGTTGGATATATTAATCATGAAAAATGAATAGTTTAATACACAATAAAAAATTTAAAGTTAAATACACACAATAGCAAAATAAACAAAGTTTATTATACTTTTATGCACTAAACCCTATATTAAAATGTTATAAACGACTATTGCGTTCGTATCGATGTGATTATTTGTCAATTTTTTTTTAACGGCAGAGATTATTTGTCAATATTAGCACTGTGAAAAGTGAAATGTCTAAGTAATCGAAAAAATAACAGATTTATGTATCAAATCATCATTTAAACATGTTAAAGCGGTTAATAAATTACTAAATGCCTTAAATGAAATGATCGATTGTCCAAAAATGATTATTATCTTATCGGGCATAAAAATATATTTTTATAACCCTCTAACAAACTCTATAAATAAAGGGACATTTATATTATCTTCATATATATGTAACCATATTTTTTCCTACAACATTTTACTATAACATCTCACTTTAATCAATTAATAAAAACCTTCATACAACATCCAATTATCTTCCTAATTTTTCAACACCTTAAGCAAGTTCATTGAAGCAAATATGAGCATGAGCTAGGCCTATAGACTATAGTATACAACCAGAACATCAATAAGCTTTCAAATTTTACTTCTCTTCAAACAAAACATTGAATGTCGTCCTTCAGCGATCATTTCTCCGGTCGTTTTATTCTTCAAAACGAAAACAGCTCCGTTGTAAGCTTCTTTTCCGCCGATAACCTTTGCAATAATCTCCAATTCGTCCTGCTCAGTGGCGAAGCTTGGAAATTTGTAGTGGGGGGTCGGGATCTAATTTTTTTTTTCCTAACGCTATTAAAATGGGGGGTCGAAACCGAATATACCGATATTTTTCTACACGAAAACTATATACCCCTATATCGCAAAAAAAATTTCGGTCGGGCGCCCCCTCCCGCCCTTAATAAGCTACGCCCATGTATATATATATATATATCGTACGATTGATTTTTTGGCTAAAGATTATAAAATTTGAACATGTTGCATTATATACATTTTATCTCTGTAATCGTAGCCTAATAGTATAAAACATGTATATCTAATATTATTTTTTATATTGATAATGGTAAAACTATTTACTATTTTAAATAGATATACCATAATTTTTCCAAAATTAAAGTTATATATCATTATTTCTAAAAATGTAAGATTAAATTTAAAATTAAATTTATAAAAAAAAGTATATAAGGTCCGATGATAATCTAACATGGTAGGTTTTAAATATATATAAATTAATTTATATTGAATTGATAAGTTATAATCTTAAATTATTTTAGTTGGCAATTAAAAAAGTTTAGAATTAAAATCGACACAAACAGATAAAAGTGAGATTTTCTTACCATATTATTATTATTATTATTATATAATACCATGGTAAGTTGAATTTGATTTTAATTAGAAAACTTGATAAGTATAGATTAACTCAAATAATATATATAATTTTTAATAAATATAAAAAAGACACGTGTTAATTAAAAAATACGTCACATGTCGTTCAAAGAACCATTCAATCTTGTTTTAGTATATTGTAGATAGATATTATGTTATATACTTTAGTGTTTGTTTTGATATATAAAATTAAAATATAAAAACTAAAATAATAATTTTTCCAAAACACATGGTGGCTTTTGTGCTAGTATTAATCACATATCAATATCACAATAAAGAAAAAGGAAATAAATAAAAGAAAGCTAAAGAAACCAACTTTTTCAAAGATTGGATAATGTGAATCTCTAAATAAATAATTACAATAAATGATTTTTAGGCCACAAAAGTCAAATTAAACCAAATAAAACACTACCCAAAATACAAAACCTTCTAGATTTCAACTAACATCGTTCTTACACATTGAAGAATGATCAAAACATCTCAATTATCTAATAGACTCTCTCTCTCTCTCTCATACTTTCTCTCTCATCCACTCATCACTCATAGTCTACTTTCATAGCACTAAATAAATAAACCATATTTGCTTTTTATGTGAAAATGGTCTCAATGTTCATGTTTTTTTGTCTTCTTGATGTCAAGAATTCATCAATTCAAAGACCCTTTTAAGTATAGATGCTAAAGTACATCATAATTCTATTAATAGTAAGCTCTAATAAGCTCTACAAAGCTTGGAGCTTTTTTTCATCAAGTAGACAAATTTGCCTACTTTTGTTTGAGTATGGGATATGGGTTGTAGAATACAAGGGTTTAATGCAATTCTTGGCTGTGGGGTGATCAAAGATTGAAGCTTTTTTGTATTTGGTTGGCATGCTTGTTAATGGGGTTTCAAGTTATTCTTAAGTTGATCACATTCTTTGTGTTGTTTGTTTGTGCTGATTCTTTGGGTCTTAGATCTGCAGGTAAGTTGGTTTTTTCTGTTCATACTTTAAGAAATTTATATCCTTTATACTGGGCCTTATAAGAGTATTCCGGGATACTTACCGGAGTAAAAAATTCGCCCTCCCCGGATAACCTCATCCGTGTTATATAAGGCATTGGAAACCATTATTGAAGTTCTATGTTCTTGATCAGCTTATTGGAAATGCTAACAAAATTATTGAAATCTTAGCTTACTTGGTGAAATTTATACATTATACTTTGGGTTTGGGATTCATGCTATTAATTCAGCCAAATTTCTTGATATTGTGAATTGTTATTTCATGAAATAATATGTAGAGTTTTTTAATTGATTCCCTTATTCTCATACTACTAGTTACTTTGTATTTTAGTATTATTATTATTATTATATGACTAACTGATTTGTTTTCTTTTGGAACATTCAGTGCTTAATTGTATTCTAGTCTTTGTTTTTAGTTATATTGTACCTAACAAATATATACAAATCTGACTTATTGTTTTTGAAAAATGAACTACTATACTTTGACATAAATAATTTCTCAAGAATGGTTTAAACTCAACAGATATCAGTTATTTTATTTTTGAAATTGAAAATTGTATGTATTAACTTGTTTTCTGAATGCAATGTTGTATTATTAGAAATACCTCAAAAAAAATTTATTTTTTTGAACGGCTATTAGAAATACATCAATATCTTGACTTTTCTAGTCAAATTAAAAGACTTGATCTCTAATGAAGGTCAAGAACTGTGTTTATTCATTATTTCATGATAAATTACTTATAACTCATATGTGGTACATTTGTTTGCACTAATAAATACTAATACGTACACATTAATCTAATGAAGGTCTAGTAACTTGTAAAACAATTTAAAATTGGATTGGAACCATTGTCTGCAGATCATGGTGCTTCGCGGGCATTGACCCCAACCAGTGATCAATCTTTAGCTCCTGATCACTACGATAAGCATTCGTCCTCCAAGCATCGTGATCAATCTTTAGCTCCTGATCACTACGACAAGCATTCGCCCTCCAAGCATCGTGATCAATCTTTAGCTCCTGATCACTACAACAAGCATTCTCCCCCCAAGCATCGTGCAACAAAATGGATGAAACGAGGATTTAGTCCTTTTTCTAGCATCTCATTTAACAAATATCATCATGAAAGAACAAAATTCAACCATATTGCACCTAGCCCATCTTATCAGGTTCAATCACCAACTTACAGCCCACAAGGTCAGTTTTGCCTTACTGAAAATATCCTGATACTAGTCATTGTATAAAGATTTCTAAAGCTTTGATCTTATCTTGAATATGTACACAAGGTCCTGCACCATCACCCGCTGATCCAACAAGTCGATTTGGTGAGCAAGCTTTTTAAAGTTTAGATCCTTTTATAAGGTCAATGACTTTCTTCTTGTTATATGGCTGTAATGCTAATTATATATTAATGAAGATATTATCATGTTCAAGGTCCTGCAATTTCTCCTTCAAGCTCCTCATTTTCAAAGAACGCGCCTGCTCCACAGCCTCCAGCCACTCCAATTTTTGCGCTACCTCCACCGCCTCCTAATGAAGGTATTTATATGTCAGATTACTAAAGGTGACATTTCTACCAGTTTACTGATAGATGGGTTAGTTTGGGTTATATTTTTTCTCTGATGGGTCGGTGGCTAAAATCTGAAAAATAGGATAAATATGAAACGGATCTAAAGTCATTCAAGGTTTTTAAACGCATGCAATCTCATAAATCATTTTATTCAAAAATAATATGTAACACCTGATCATCTATGTTGGATGAGGAAACTAATGCAGCATGCACTTGTATATTATAGAGCTAATTTCAAACTTTACTTGTAGATTGTACAACGATAACCTGCACACAACCATTGACATACACACCAGCCGGGTCACCTTGTGCATGTGTATGGCCAATTGAAGTTAAATTACGCCTCGCTATTTCCCCGTTTACATTCTTTCCATTGGTCTCTGAACTTGCTAAAGAAATCTCAACCAGTGTTTCACTCAATGTAAGTCAAGCTCGGATCATGGGAGCCAATGCTGCCGGCGAGCAGCTTGACAAAACTATTGTTCTTGTCAACTTAGTACCCCTAAAACAAAATTTTGATCCCTCCACTGCATTTTCGATATACCAAAAGTTCTGGAAGAAACAAGTATTCATAAACACCACTCGATTTGGAACTTATGAAGTCGTGAACGTTCAATATCCAGGTTTTACAGCCTTACTATCTCATTTCCTCATTATCTACAAATTTGAGGAACTTTAAAAGCTTGATTATGTGTGGTTTTGAATTTGATCTGTGCTTTTAGGTCTTCCACCTTCTCCACCTTCAATTCCTTTAAATGCTGATGTAACAGTGGATCAAACGAATTCCGTCAACGATAATAAAGGGATGCCATTTAAGCCTATTGGAGTTGACATACCTAAAATTGGAAAGGAGGATAAAAGTAAACTAAATGGAAGCATGATCGCTGTGGTCATTTTGTCTTCTGTCACGGCTTTTGTTGTTCTTATTGGAGCTTTGTGGCTTTTGTTGCTGAAATGTGGATGTTGTTGTTCTGGTTCCCGAACGGAAAACAACCGGCATGCAGTTGTGTCGTCGAAACCATCAGGTAAACACTATTCGTTTATACATAAATATACGTCTACAATTTGAATCTAGACACAAACCTTAACGATAGAAAATAACTGAAACTTGATCAGGGACCGGAGAATCATTGATAGTTGGAAGCCGAAAAAGCTCAGACTCGATATCATTTGGCTCAAGTTTAGCTGCATACACCGGAACCGCAAAGATTTATAGCTTGGGAGAGATCGAGAGAGCCACAGATAACTTTGACTCCCGGAGAATACTTGGAGAAGGTGGTTTTGGTGTTGTTTATAGCGGTGTTCTTGAAGACGAACGGAATGTTGCTGTGAAAGTTCTGAAGCGAGACGACAGGCAAGGCAGTCGTGAGTTTTTGGCTGAAGTCGAGATGTTGAGTCGTCTTCACCATAGAAACTTGGTTAAATTGTTTGGAATTTGCACAGATGCTCATTTTCGATGTCTCGTTTATGAGCTTGTTCCCAATGGAAGTGTTGAGTCTCATTTACATGGTAAACAATACATGTCCTTGAATTGATGAAAGAAAAAGAGTTTGTTTCATGAGCTCTAAATTTTCAATTCAGGTACTGACAAGATCGTTCCTCTGAACTGGTGTGCGAGAATGAAGATCGCTTTAGGAGCAGCTCGTGGTTTAGCTTATTTACATGAAGATTCGAGTCCACGTGTCATTCATCGTGACTTCAAAGCAAGCAATATTTTACTTGAAAACGATTTCACCCCTAAAGTTTCGGATTTTGGTTTGGCTAGAACAGCATTGGATGGCCATAAGCACATATCAACACATGTCATGGGAACTTTCGGGTATGTTTCTTAGCCTATTTGTTTGACCTTTTTTTGCTATCATTTGTTGACATTCTTTTCTGCTACCTTTTATACAGTTACCTGGCACCAGAATACGCCATGACTGGCCATCTGTTGGTGAAAAGTGATGTCTACAGCTATGGTGTGGTTCTTCTTGAGCTTCTAACAGGACGAAAGCCAGTGGACCTATTGCAACCACCGGGCCAAGAAAATCTTGTAGCGTGGGCTAGACCACTGCTTACAAACAAGGAGGCTCTAGAATCAATCATTGACCCGGTCATCTTGAACTCAAACACCCCATTTGATAGTATACTCAAAGTTGCAGCCATTGCATCAATGTGTGTGCAGCCAGAAGTATCACACCGCCCATTCATGGGTGAAGTGGTTCAAGCCTTGAAACTTGTGTGCAACGAGTTTGACGAAATGAGAGAAACAACTTCAAGAAGCTGTAGCCGCGATGATCTTGACTTTGAAATGATGGGTCACTCAGATACTCTTCATCAAATGAGTGGTTATGATTCCAAGATTGGATTATCGGCTACAGATTTGAGAAGTACGATAGAAAATGTAGAGGGTTTGGAGTCTGAATCATTCCGAAGGCAGTTCAATTCTGCTCCTCTGAAAATGGGTAAGAGGAAGCGGTTCTGGCAACGGCTGAGAGGCTTGTCTAGAGGAAGCATGAGTGACCATGAACATGAACATGGGTTTTCTTCAAATTTATAAAGATAGATGTTATGAGTCATGTATAGATTGAATTTCTTGATATAAGGATATTACATATTCCCTTTTGTTCTATTCAATTCAATGCTTTTATAAAACTAGTGACTCTAAAACAAACATGGGCATTATGCTTCTTCCACATGCAAAGTCCAACACACGCTATAAGAATAAGCAGCATTGAACATATCAAGAATGCAACCATATTATTATTCCCATCTTATACAACAAACTCATTATAAACTTGACATTTAAAACGCAAGTTTCACTTGATTCAGTATCTCTCGGAGACCAAACAAAATCAAAATCAAGATCTACATGGCTCCTAGTAAACTCTATACCCTCTTGAATGTCACGAGTTTAAAGCCCGTCAACATAGATTTTCTGATAGCATGGAAAAGTTTTTCATACATACAAAAGTGGTTTATTAGACGTTTAAAGATCTTTGTTGTGTCTTGATTGACTAGTGTATTCCGCCTCATTTTCTGTAATTACCTCCGATGAAGCAGTTGATGATAAACCACTGTTACTCTGAACGATCGTTGTTGCTTGTGGTGGGTTGGTGGTATTTCTTTGTGCCTCGGTCCTCACAGGCGCTTGCCCTTCTTCTGCTAGTTTTCTAAGAAGATTTGTAACTGTTGGAAGAAACTTGGTAGATAACGCGAGAATTCCGGGAATCTGCAACGTACACAGCATAAAGATGAATTAGAGGTTTGAAGTGTTTGGATGAAACAATTCTGACCATGTTTATAGAATTTATAAGAGAACATGGTTAGTGTTGGATAATGAGTTTAATACCTGCTGCACAATAAAATCTTATTTACTTCAGAGTAAACTAACAGTACCCATCTCCCCACTATTTTATTTTAAATCTGTTTCATTTGCATTTCTAATTTTATTATGATATATATATATATATACATAATAATTGAAACTTTATATGGCCATTATTAAAAACTTTATTTACAATTAATTAATTACGAGTAATTTAGTAAAAGTATATTGTACTAGTTAATTAAAGATAAAAAAAAATATCACATATCCAACTAGTAGACTAGTAGTTCAATATAGTATGCATAAATGTCCTTTATGATCCTTTCATTAATTGGTTATTGGTTACCTAAAATAATCAGGATTGACAAACACTAGAACCACCACTGATTATCCAAGACTATTTTCTACAGCCCATTTTATCACTTCTGGTATTATGATCCTGATCACTTGATATAAGATGATCAGTTCCAGAACACAGATTCAGACACCCCATGACTTCTCATCGGACCAAAATGTCCAAGTTCTTAAAAGTTAAACTCACCGTGCCATTGCGGAATTCAGCAGAAATGTCTAGCTGGACCCACAAAGCTTTTAGAAGCAAGTAACCCGCAAATATAAAAAGCACCCACCAAGGTTTCCTGCAAAGGAGAATTCAAAAATAGGGAAGCCTGGTTTCATATAAAAAAGAAATATGAATCAATGAATTTGGAGAAACACAAAGATAGAAAGAACCTTAAGAGAGTCATAAACTCATTGAACCCAAGGACGACCATGGCAGCAATAGCCCATGGGGGTGGTAACCAGTTGTTATTACGCTTATTAGCTTCCTGAAAACCATAGCAGAAAACATGAACTCACCCAAAGGGATATAACAGTAACTTACTATCATTCAGCACATAAACAAAGCAGGAATCATTCATTTCTTGCTTGATCCGGAAAGACCCCATACATACATACATACACTTCTTACTCTATATTATACAATATTTCTAAAAAAAGGGTAATGGGGGGAACCCTAGCCCCGGTACCACAATTGGAAACCCATCGACTCACCCCGTATGAGCCTTATGATGCCGGTTCAATACCTCCATCCTAATCCCCACATGATCTGGGCACCCCGAAGGATCGAAATCCACTCAAAAAATTTGGTGAAACACAGACGCAATCACCAATTGCAAAAAAATAAGAGACCCATACCTGGGAAGCAGTAGCTTGAGTGATGGTATACTCAGTTTCTGTTAGAAATTGGTTCCACAATTTTTTACACTGAACAGGGGTTATGAGTGTCTTTGTAGCTGGAACCTGAATATTGTCAAAGCTTCGATGTAAAATCCAAATATTCATGCAGAAAAGAAAAATGTATCCATAATCACACACGATACCTCTTCCCATGTGCTTGAGGCCAAAGGGTCCGAAATACTCTTACTGGTGCCTTTCTTCGGGTCCACTAATGTGAGGACTAGCGTATCCCCAATTGTATCAGTGTCTTCATCCAAACGAATGGCAGCCAATACAGAGAGCAGCTTTAAAGACTGAAAGAAAGGGACAATTGAGTGAACATGCTTATAGGCCACATGTTAAAAAATTTATAGGTCCAATATCAAATATTGAAGGTGATATATCCGATAATAAAATTATATATGCTTACAGAAGACCGGGCAGTTTTAGTTATAGCTCGAATATCTTCCTTTCCAGTCCAGACTCGCGGCATTGAATCATTATCATGATTGAATATGGAAGTAAATCTGTGTGATTTAACGGATTAGCAATGAGTCATAGTAAAATAGATATGACATGTTCCATATTTGCAAGCATATGGTACCTTTCTTTCATGCGGTACAAAACTTTGGCAGCTTCTTCTTTTGTCTTCCCTTCAACTACTCCTCTGGCATAATTCTTCAATTTTAAAATCATATCGTCCTTGGCTTGTTCATCCATTTCAAAACCCGACAGTGCAAAAGAGAACTCAGAGACAGCTGTTTCAGTTTCACGATGAAGAAGTTTCCTTATTGCAGGCCAAGTATCGTCACTAGCGCCTTCTAGAAGAGCTTCCACAGGACCATGTAGGGCCTCTTTTAATTTTGACTGCAGAACAATGCATAGAACGATTAACAATGGTTTAATTCAAAGCTTATATATTACAAATTAATTATTCATTATTACCTCATATAGTGCAGTAACTTCAGATAGTTTGGCTGTTCGAACTTCAGCAATGTGAGCATCTAAAGCATGTAAAAACTTATCCCTTACTTTAGCCGAGTCCCATTTGGCTTGCTTGATAACAGCATCTGTAGATTCATAACTTATTATTCTAAGTATTTGTAAAGAAAAAACCAAAAATGAAACTTAATGGCTGTACCTTCACATTGTTCATCAAATATTTTCGTGAACTTTTTAGAGCAGTCACGAGCAGCCACTGCAAACCCTTGTCCTCCATTCAAAGCATCACTAAGTGATTTTTTGAAGTTATTGAGTGTCTCGGATCGTATGTGTTCCAACATCAACTGGTAGGCTGGTTGAACAAGCTGAATAAAGGTGCCAACCAATAAGAAAAATACTACAGATATATAAACATGTATAAGTTTAACAAGCGTCAACCAGAAATATTACTTGCGTCAATTTCTCTTCCAATTGTTTTCTCTTTGCAGATCTAACACTGTCTTCAAAATAAGTGGCCTCTTCATCGTAGCTGATACCAAATAATGGAAAAACATGAAAACCACATCTTGGGAATCTGAATATCATATTTCGCTGCCAAATCAAACTGAATTACCTGGATAAACATTTTTGAAGCAGTGCACTAAGCTTATTTCCAAAGCCTGGGACAAGATGAGATTGTACAGCCTCTTCTAATTCGATCCAATCCTGCAACACTTAATTAGTTCACATGTACAGAAAAGGTCAAAAGGCAAATTAATTACTAAAATATTTACCTCGTTCGAAACAAATGAAGAATATTTCTCATTAGCAATTTCTTCACATCGTACAGTTGCCACCATCACCTTGTGAGCAGGCAAGTCAAGGTCTTTATTCTCCTTAATAACTTTCCAGATCTGCTGTGCACTAAAGGAAAAACCAGAAGCAGGAATAACTCCTCGCCTATCACCCGCTAGACCGCCAGGTGCAATAGATTGAAAAAACTTCTGCCTTAAACTAGCAACCTTCCAAGACACAAAAAGTATTTAGAAAATATATCAGAGCATTACCATCAGCTAAGATGTCAATAGGATATCCAAAATTGATCGCTACCATACCTGCTCTTTAAACTGTTCCTCCTTCTCTTCATAACTAGACAGTGCAACAACTTGAACCTGGTAACCCCATTAATGAGAAGTTCTAATATGCTACATGGGCATCTTATTCTTTCTCAGGAAACAATTAAAAAGGCCAGTTAAAGTACCGTATCCAAGTACTTACATTGAAAAATTCGCTCAGTGGGGTGTGTCTGTGGGCTTCTGGCTTGGGAACAGAATCCCATATCTAAGCAAATAACAAATAATCATAAGTGATACCAAATGGTTAGTTTTTTACATCACAAAATGAAGTATAAGATATATATCATATATGAAAAGACAGATAAAAAAAAGACCTTCTGGATATCTTCCCTCAAGACCGGCTCTAGGTTTTCAAGAGGTGTCTGTAACAAATAAAATGAAATATACTTCAATCAGATTATGTAATCCTTACACAAGGAAAAAAAGTTGCCTCTGGACATGTTATTCAAATAAACTTACCTTCGTTTTATCACGTATAACAAACATTAAAGTTGTTTTACGAGGACTAAATAACCGCAACATAACCTGAAAAACATAAACCATGAGATCAGCAAACAGACCAAGAAAAATGGATAAAATACAGATGCGGAGTATATACCTGGAATACAGTTTTCAGAAGAGGTTTATTTGCAGCCTGCTCGCGCCCAATATCATGACACCACCTATGCAACACAAATTTATCCAGAAAATCAACTTAAGTCTAGAAGAAGTTCTTTTTTAATTGGAACTATGAGCAAACTAACATGTTTATAAGCACTATATCTGAAACAGCAAGCGCAAAAAGGGCACTTTGTTTCTCGAATGCAGTGTCATCCTGAAAAAATTATAATATTTTTAATAAATAAGAGCAAACAATGATGAGATAAACACAACTAAATACAACAAACAATTAGTATACAAAAAGATATCTCTAAGTAAAAAACTTAATCTAAAATAACCTCTCCTCGAAACACCTCAATGGTCATTTTCTGGCTTATAAATGTGAGCCAGGTTTTAGGTCGGACCTCAATTAGTAAGCAAGCAAGACGACACATTTGAGTCAACACCTTCTAGTTTACAGTTTCAACTTTCAATGTATGGTAGCTACACGTGATCATTAGTTTCATGCGTTTTTAAGAGATCCACCAACAGACATTATATATATATATATATTTTAGTCAACTAATTAGTCTAAAAAATATAAAGTAAATCAAATAAATAACAGACTTAAATTAATATTAAGAAATAAATAAATAAAAACTAACTGAGAAAAATATCAATCAACAATAACTTACAGCATATAATTTCAATGAACAAGTGATTATTAAGTGAATAATAATAATTAAAAGGCTAGGGTGAACAGCGGCGGTAGCCTAAGAGATTTGTTAATTTTCCCGGCGAAATCGAGACATTTGTTTTCTTTATCTGAGATCGGTTAGTTTTCCGACGAGATCAAAAAGGGGAAGCAGGATTGAAGGGTTTTTTCTCGGTGGCAGTAAGCGGCGGTTGTAGTTAATAGGGGGCGGCGGCGGTAACTTTTTCCGGCTAGATTGAGGTAGCTAGAGAAGAAGATGATGGGAGGAGAATGAAAAAGATTTCATTTTTGTTGGGGGTGGAAAGTGGAAGTGGAGGTCGGAGGATGGGATTAAGAAGAGAAGACTTTTAATATTTTTAGGGTAAAAAGTGGAGGGTCTTTTGATTTTTTTGGGGTAGAAATAGGAGGGAATTTTAATTTATTTTGGGTAGAAAGTGGAGGGTTTTTTTTTAGGTGAAAATTATATGGTGCCATTAATTTTTATTATAAATTTGTATAATACCTTTTTTACTATAATAAATACTATATATATTTGTATATTATAAGTTTTATTTGTTAAATCAATTAACATTTGTTATTGAAATATAATTTCTTTTTTAAAAAGTATTAGAATTATAAATACATAACATACATGTCATTTAAATATATATATATATATATATATATATATTTATAATTAGTATTTATTTAAAATCTATATTATGTTTGTTTTTTTAATTAAAACTATGTATTTAAATCTAATATTTATTAATTACTAGTTTTAATACTCGTACGATGTATGGATTGACTATATATATACATATGGTACAATTGATTTTATTTTATTTTTTTAAAAATAATATTTGAACAAGCTCCATCAATTGTTTGTCAAAATCTAATATTACTTTTGAAATTGATAACGTCATCACCTAATCTAAAGTCATGATAATGAAACATGTTTATGTCGTTTTAAAAATTAAAACCATGTTTAAGTAGATTAGTTAATGGATAAAAATTAATATATAAGTTAGAGAAAATAAAAAATTAAAATTAAAAAGTAAAAAAAATAAAAAAATATATATAAGTTAAAAACATAAATATATTAATATTTATTTATTTATTTATCATAATGTCGATATTTGTCTCTTGTAAATTCCGAAATTAAATTTTAAGAGTGAATTTTTGCCAAATACAATTTAATATGTTTCTCAATCATTCGTTTGGGTTTAACGGGCCAAGTATGCATATAACTCGTGTATTTGAGCCTATTAGACCAAACATGTTTATCATTTGTATAAATGTGTCAAATTGGATGCGTTTGTTCGTATTTCACTCGAATAGGCCTATTGGGCCTTAAACTCGTTTGTTGTCTCATGCGTAAATATCTATGTATGTATATATGGATGTATATCTCTCTTAGCTTTCATTATATTCATTTATAATGTTCGTCTAATCATTGGGCCTAAATGTACCCAATATGTTTCTCAATAATTCGTTTGGGCCTATTGGGCCCAATATGTTTCTCAATCATTCGTTTGGGCCTATTGGGCCAAAAATGTTTATCATTTGTATAAATGGGCCAAATGAACCGTGTGTGTTCGTCTTTCACTTGAATGGGCCTATTGGGCCTTAAATCTCGTTTATTGTCCAAAACGAATGATTAAGAAATATATTGGGCCCATTAGGCCCAACTATTAGACGAACACTATAAATAAAGCTTTTGAAAGCTAAGAGAGTCAATTCATGTCACTTTTGATGAATCAAATTCTTCCATCAACAAAAGGTCGATCTCTGGTAACCCCTCAGTACCTCCAATCAGATTTTGTGAATCTAATTCTATCAACTACAATAAAGATTCACAAGATAATGTTTCCATTCATACTAATGTGGAACCAACTCCAAATCCGATCACTAATATTTACATATTGTATTTACTTGTTCAAAAGATTCATTTACATATTTGGTCAAAGGCCAAATATGTTTCTAAATCATTCGTTTGGCCCTATTGTGCCAAACATGTTCATCATTTGTATAAATGGGCCAAATGAGTCGTGTGTGTTCGTCTTTTACTCGAATGGGTCTATCGGGCCTTAAACATCGTTTGTATGTATGCATGATTGACAAGTTAAATTAACAAACATCAAGAAATATACATTACAACACAATTCTCTAAATTTGTACAGGTTTGCCTATCCATATCCATAAACATAAATCTATAATAACATAAGAAATTAACAAGAATTCTATAAATGTTAACATCAAAAATTAATGATTTGGCCTAATGGGCCCAATATATTTCAGATAGAAAGGTGTACTAGTGATCGGATTTGGAGTTGGTTTCACATCAGTGTGAGTGGAAACATTATCTTGTGAATCTTTATTGTAGTTGATAGGATCAGATTCAAAAAATCTGATTGGAGGTACTGAGGGGGTATTGGGGATCGGCTTTTTGTTGATGACAGAATTTGATTCATCAAAAGTGACATGAATTGACTCTCTTAGCTTTCAAAAGCTTCATTTATAATGTTCGTCTAATAATTGGGTCTAATGGGCCCAATATGTTTCTCAATCATTCGTTTGGGACAAACAATGTTTAAGGCCTAATAAGCCCATTCAAGTGAAAGACGAACACACACGGCTTATTTGGCCCATTTATACAAATGATGAACATGTTTGGCATAGGTCCAAACAAATGATTAAGAAACATAGTGGGCCCAACAGGCCCAATTATTATACGAACATTGTAAAATGAAGCTTTTGAACAAGTAAATACAGTATGTAAATATTGGTGATTTGATTTGGAGTTGGTTCCACATCAGTGTGAATGGAAACATTATCTTGTGAATCTTTATTCTAGTTGATAAGATCAGATTCACAGAATCTGATTGGAGGTACTGATGGGTATCGGGGATCGACTTTTTGTTGATGGTAGATTTTTATTCATCAAAAGTGATATGAATTGACTCTCTTAGATTTCAAAAGCTTTATTTATAGTGTTCATATAATAACTGGGTCTAATAGACTCAATCAGTTTCTCAATCATTCGTTTAGGACAACAAACAATGTTTAAGGTCCAATAGGCCAATTCAATTGAAAGACGAACACACACGGCTCATTTGGCTCATGCATACAAATGATGAACATGTTTGGCCCAATAAGCTCAAACGAATGATTGAGAAACATATTGGCTTATTGTTTAATTGAATAAGATTCGTATGTGGTAGCATGGTTTTTAATATTTAGGATACGAAGATATATGTATGTATGAACTTAAATTAACATTATTATTAATTAAATTAAAAAAGGGTTTGTTTTGTATAAATATATAAAGTGTGGGGGTATAAATGAAATTGTCTAATGATGATGTCATTATTTTGATCTAAAGGCTACATATAAAAATAGAAACTCATCTAACGGTTCTTGCTTTTTAAAAAAATAATTTAACAACTTCTTTTATATATATCGACAGATTATTATATTAATAGTTATATTTCTTAGTTACATAAGAATTCTTGATGCAGACACACGTTGTTTTTTGTTCCTTTAAGCTATTGTTACGATGTAAACAATTTCAAAGATTTAAGTGTTTAAATAAGGATTTTAAATTCATAATGTATAAGATTTATTAATTATTTATCCTATTAAATTTGATGACAAAAAAATTTTACAGTCAAAAGTTTTAAAAGCCCTCCATTTTTTCACCCCCAAAAAATAGAAAACCCCTCCACTTCCATCTCCAAAAAATTAAAAACCCTATCACCCTCACTTTTTACCACAACAAATTTTCATTTTCCTCCCATCCTCTTATTTACCTCCAATCTCGTCGGAAAAACCCCTTCAACCCCGCCGCCCCCTTTGTTCTTTCGCCTGAAAAGACCCACCCCTCTTAATCTACAACCACCGCCACCGAGCATTTGAAAAAAATTCACCCAGCCCCTTTGTTACAAACCGCCGGCCACCGGATAAAACCCACATACCCCCTTTGCTACGATTTGCCGGCACCGGCCACACTCTTACCCTCTTTTCATGTAAGTTTTTTAATTTTTTCTTAACGTAATTGATTTTATTTTTAACTTAATTGATAGCTTTTAAAAATTTTGTTAGCATAATTGATTGTTTCTTGAATTTTTTTATAACAGATCTACTATATTTTTTGTTGTATGGTTGGTTATGAAGGTTATCTGCTTAATGTTAAATCGTACTTCCGCCGTTGCATAAGAACAAGCAAATCCCAAACACCCCTATATAAGAAGTTATTGTTTGTTTTTATATATGGTGGCTGGAGGATGAGGGAGTATTACATGGCATATGTACACAGGTACAAATTTATTATTTTTTTAAATATATTATTGTTTTGAACAGATTTTTCATATGATGTATATTATTATTTTTACAATTCTTTGTTTATTTATTGCTTTTAATAGAATACTTTGAGCAGATTATTGTACCATGTATGTTTGATATACATGTAGTTTTTTTTTTCTATATTATTGTGTTGGCAGTTAATCAAGGGAGTAAAGGTACGCCAACCAGTTATTGGGAATCTGAGATCACTTCCTTAGATCACTTCCTTTCCCTGTGGGTAAGACTTAGATCACTTCCTTTCCCCTTTTCGAATGTGGTTTAATTGTTTCTGGAATATCAATTTGTGTATCTTCAATATGTTTCTAATCCTTGCGTTTCATTCTTTCTTTCATTTTCTGTTATAACCGTTGACACACTTTGAATATTTGGATCTGTAGTAAACCACCATTCTTCATTTTCCCCTGCATATGGGCAAAGCAGAAAAGGCATCAGCAAGCAATGTTGGCATATCACTATGGC
Organism: Asclepias incarnata; assembly: GCA_025447715.1. Taxonomy (NCBI): domain Eukaryota; kingdom Viridiplantae; phylum Streptophyta; class Magnoliopsida; order Gentianales; family Apocynaceae; genus Asclepias; species Asclepias incarnata. The sequence goes on along the minus strand of JAOEHQ010047437.1, from coordinate 3,138 downwards.
AATCGGTTACAGGTATAGTCGCTCTACGTTTAACTTTGATCTTCGTTTACTGTAGGTAAGTAGGATTAAGGGTTTTTTCCCCATCCTTTGGCTGCACTATAGTTTCGCACATTATTACATCTATGTAATGAAATGACCCGTAAGCGTAAGCTGGCTGTTACTACTTATGAACACGGGAAAAGTTCGTGTATTCATCATTCTCGCATTAATGAAGAATGTAGCCTTGTGATGATCTTGAATGATATAAAAAGGGCTGACTTTCATCTATTTTACACGCATTTGACCACGTTGAATCTCAAAGGTTTGACGGATGGAACCGTGGAGCTCAGAGACACCACATGGACCTAGAAGCTACACTCTACTATGCTGGCATTTGGCTTTTGAGAATCAAGTTCATTACTTTTCAACTTCAGATTTATATGTCAAGATCAAATGGGTTTGAAGCCAAGCATCTTAGCATGTACACACAAAATTTATGACCCGGGGCAGGGCTGCGATCAGATTTCTTGCAGATAATCCAGGTACATACACTCTAAAAAGTTCATTATGCGGAACAGAGCAAAACGTGGTACAATCATGCCATCACAACAACCTTCAATGGTGAAGTTATGTCGTATGTAGTTTGCCTTTTTCTATATGTAGTGAGTCAATCATAATTATCTAAGTGTATTAATTCAAATACTTCAAATAGAATATAACTTTGGGAATACAATCATTCATTATTTTTATGAGTTCTGTCTTTTGCACCGGTTTTTAATCTTTGTATTGTAGTTCTTTTACCTCTGCGATACGCTTGCATGTTGTAAATTTTACGGATCTTTTTCTCCCGGGGCAATGCCCGGGTAAAATGCTTGTTATTTGTATATTGGCCAAACGAGGAAAGCTATTATGCAAGTGAAATCGACATCTAATCTCATGTAATTATTGATGTTAAGATATTTTATTCATAAATCCAAGAAACTTCTTTTCTCTTTTTATATCTTTCTCAAATTAGTCACAAGTAAATTCAACAAATATATAAAAGTCATATTCCAAATATGGAATAGGCATAACCTAGATTGAACATACAAACAAAAAAAACTTTACTTAAGAAGAAGAAAAACAAAATAAAGTAGTTTCAAGTAGCCATGCACAAAAAAACCGGTTCGGGAAAACCGGGTTCAAAAAAACCGGTTCGAAACCCAGCCAAAACCAGGTTTGACCAAAACAGGTTGGGGTGTTGGAAAACCCGGCGGTTTGAAACCGGTTTCGGTTTTCGGGTTTCTGGACCGGATAGAGACCGGGTTCAAATAGGGTCGGGTTCGGTTTTGGGGGAAAAAAACCGGTTCACCTTTGACAAAAAACCGGGTTCAAACCGGATCGGGTTTGGTCAAATCCGATTTTTAGTCTCGTTGATCAAACCCGGTTCGGGTTTTTTAGTCCCGGAACTCTTTACTTGTATAGGAAATCTGAACTGGCTTTAGATGGAGTTCCTAAGCATAACTTCAGAACAAGGTCAACTTACGTAAAGATATTTTTCTGAAGGCGAAGACTAATGGATGAAGAAAGAAGGATTCGAAAAGTCTAGTAGAAGCCTTATCTTACTAGGGATCTGAAGACTCTATCTATGGAAGATAACAACTTACACATATTACAAGGAATTACTACTTTAAAGGAACATAGTACTTGGTACATACCTTGCACTAAATCTCTCTCTACGAAGTTGGAGAAAGTATTGTCATAGTTCAAGGAGATAGTACATTTACACAAGTCTCAAGAACATAGCGTCATCGCAAATTTAGGGAATTAAATGCAGTTGAATTTTTTTTTAAAATACTCTCAACCATATTCATGCAACCACTTTAATGCTCTCAACCATATTTATACGATTAAGAGTCAAACTCCTCAAAGAGTTTGCCTATAAATAGAGAGTCCCGTTGGAATTACTAAGTCATGAGCTTTAAAGCGCTGAGCTTAGCTTTGCTTAGCTAGCTGCCTTGAGTGTGATACTTGACTCTCTATTTATAGACAAACTCTTGGAGGAGTTTGACTCTTAATCGTATGAATATGGTTGAGTTCAGGTTGACAGGTTGTAGGTCAGGATTGAAATTTTTGACCTGAAAATTTTAGTGGGTCGGATTAAGGCCAAAGATTTTCGACCCGTCAACCCGAACCCATTGACAACCCTAACTTACACCGGAGTTTAAAATCATTTATAACGTATTCACCACCGCATATCGAGTAAATACGAAAAAACATGTGTCTAGCTAGCTTAGTAAAAAATAAAAAAGTAAATACGAGGACCCACATGATTAGTGTATCGAAGGTTCAAGAAAAGAAACAAATATAAAATGCAACACGTTGGCATATTCATGTCCCAAATTAGACATGTTTTTATTACAGTAAATACTAATTTATCTTTAATCATTGTTTCAATCCACCTTAATCCTTGTTTATACCAACTTTAAGTTCAAAATGGAACTTGATCATATATCACACTTACCCTATATAAACCCACCTTCCACTAAACCAGCTGCATCAAAAAATTCTTGTTTAAAAAAATGGCCCAAACTTCCAAATATAGTCACAAAAGCTGGGTAGATCAAATTAGCAGGTCCATGAAAACAAACTTACGTACTAATGAAGATGGTAATGATTTCTTTCCAAATGAGACCACGCTTTGCATTTTCGCAGTCCCAGAATCCTTCGTCGCAGAAAACCCTGAAGCGTATAAGCCTCAAAAGCTCGGTCTCGGCCCGTACCATCATTTCAGGGACGAGGTGTACAAAAGCGAGTGGGACAAGGTTACCACGGTGAGATCTATGCTAAATGAGGAGCATGTCAACCACTTCAATGATCTTGTGACTGAAAAGATCAAACCTCTCTATGGCATTGTCAATGCTTTCTATGGCAACTTCTTTGATATGGATGCCGATACGTTCGCATGGATGTTTGCTATCGACGGTTTGTTCTTGTTGGTTCAGATATATCGGACCAGGAAAGAGTTCGTTGGTGACATTATGATGTTGGAGAATCAGATACCTTTTCTTGTTTTGAGAGAACTTCGAGCCACTTTTCTGTTGGTTTCAGGCCCTTTTAAAACACACTTACTCACTCACAATATGTATATATATATATATGGAAGATAAATAATTGACA
>JAOEHQ010047436.1:0-10833 GCA_025447715.1 Asclepias incarnata | reverse complement strand
ATGATAAATGATTTTATTAAAATACCCTTTTAATTTTAATTTTAAAAAAGTTCCTAAAGGTTCCTGACCTTTTAGGGATTCATAATATAACCTTTCCCATATATATATATATATATATATATATATATATATATATATAATTAGTAATTACATTATTTACTTGTGATTTACATATTTTCCGTTAATATTTAAATGTGCTTTTGCTACAAAATGTTAATGGATATTGATATGTCAAAAATGTGTCGTCTTAAATATATGTAGTTTTACTCAAATTTATTTGCTTTTATTAAGTTATGTATATCTTGCAACATTTTTTTTCCGTATTTATATATACATCCTTTCATATATTTTTGTGTAAACATTATTACTCATCAGCATATTTATCTCTGTGAATATTTTGTTAACGGCTTACTTATTGTTTTTGTATTTAACATTGTTTAGTTTATATTCATGTATTACAAAATAAATAAGAAATAATCACATTGAACTAATTAAAAAAAGGGGATAGGTTAGATGCAGTCGACTGCATCAAAATTTTCGGTGCAGCTCGTGAAATTCAGGGGAGACTGGTATTTATTTCATTACGTATTAAATTGAAGAAAATGATGTGTGAGGGGCTGCTGTATGCAGTTAACTGCATATTAGATTTTCCCTTAAAAAAATATTAGTAATTATGTATGTCTACATCAATGTTTTTAAATTAACAGTAATCGAACAATAATTTATAACAATCCAATATTAGATTTTCCCTTAAAAAAATATTAGTGATTATGTATGTCTACATCAATATTTTTAAATTAACAGTAATCGAACAATAATTTATAACAATCCATGCATCGCGCTGGTAAAAACCTGATATATAATATAATATAATCTTTATGATATATAATATAATATAATCTTTATCTCTAAGGCCGGACGGTATACCCCGGTGAGCAACCCGGTCACCGCCCGGTACCGGTTTGCACACCATTCCGTGCAATAGGTGCCGCATGGGTGGGGAAACAAATGGTAAGGGCAATGCCCACTTTCTTTACCAGTGAATATAGTACACATTATATATAAAATACCATATATATAAAACACATATATATATATAAAATACCAAATCTGGTTTTCCGCATGTGGCAAGACCAAGAAGAACAAGGCGGGAACGAGGATGCCGGAGATCGAGAAGCACCGGCAAGACCGGTGTTGCCACGAAGCGCCGCCACGTCTGAGGAATTTTTGAAGGTGGTGACCAACTTGAAATGCGATAATGAACAAAAACAACGAGTTCAGGAGGAAAAGATTGCGATCCAGAAATCTTTGAAGGTGGTGTCTTTTACTAAAGCTTCTGGTGTTAATGTTAGTTGGTGTTATTTTGTTTTTGTTTTGTTTTTTTTTTTTTTTTGGAACATTTGGTGTCATTTTGTTAATCAAGTGGAAATTCATATCATTAGGTACCCTTTAAATAGAGTGGTTCACAAGTAGCATCAATAATTAATAATAATAATAAAATAATAATAATAATAATAATAATAATAATAATAATGGATCAATAGTCCTTCATTATTATCCCCACTAAATCCATAAAGGATTTCAATCCATATATAGTATCCTATGCAAATAGTAATATTAATTCTAAAAGAATCAGAAAGAAAATTAAATAAAAACTAATTAGCCACTAATTTCCTTGACTTTCAAAGTTTCAATAATGCAAAATGATCTTGTTTTTGGATCGAATCGGAAAAAGAAAGGTGATCCGGAAGCATAGAGTCTGAGTGTTTGTTTTATTTAAGTTTTTATTACTTTATATTGGTTTTTAATTTTAATTAATATAATTTAGTTTTTATTTAAAGTTTAAAAAAATAAAAAATAAAAAAAGAGGACGGGGAACGATGATGAAGTATTCCTTGCAAGCGGGTAAATAATGAGGAAAAATAGAAAAAGTAGGGAAAGGTGGGAAGGAGTGGGGAGGGACTCCTTCCACCCTAAATAATAAAGCAAGGTCCTTAAATGTTTAAAAAAAAAGTGCCAGGTGGAATCATACCACCCTTCCCGACACTAGCTTCCGTAAAAAAAAAAATTATATCTTTTCCTTTTTCTATTTTTTTTTTTATCAAATGACGGTAGAATCCTTATCATCATCGGTTTGGGTTTTGGATTTGCTATCCAAAACTTTTATCTGCTTTTTCGATTACAGAAACCATCATTCAAAGTTATCATAATGGTGATGTAAATTTTGTATGTTCATCTTCTTATTCGAACTTTCGATCGAATTTTTCGAATCTATGCAGTTACGGTTTTCATAGTTTAGTCAAACAACATTTCCTTAAGTCCCTGCAGGTATATTTTGTTTATATGATAAATTTGTTTTGATTTTAAGGTATCAATTTTCCTATTAATTTTAGGGTTCTTATTTCTTTTTCTCAGTTTTCCGATCAAAATTTAGGGTATTTATTTATTGTATTTTATTTTTTCAGATTTCAAGTTCTTCTTTGTTATTTTTTTTTCTTCTCAATTTTTCCCATCAATTTTGCCTTTTATTTTGATGTGGTTATATTTTTAAATTTAAAATAAAATTGAGGATAAATTTTTTCAAAATCTTTAGAAAGATATAATATGATGTAACAAAAACAGATTAACTATAGATTAGTATCAGTATTACTACTCTTTGAACTCAGGATTTTGAGTATAAGCATGGATTGGGAGAATGATCTTAATGTGTTTGCTTTATGAAATGTATATTTTTCAGCAAATCTCATCTATGCTGAATTATTTTAGTTGCACTAATTCAACATGAGTACTACTTTTTTTACCTTTATGAATAGTGTCAGGCCCTTACATAGAAAAGGAATGTCAGACATACAAACTTTCGACGGTATGTAAAGAATTTCCAACTGATTAAATTGAAAATTGTTTCCATAATGATATTCGCTTTCGCTTCATGATAGAATCATGTCATTTTAAATAATGTCATTAAGATCGTTACACATTATCTTTTAGTTAAAAGGAAGTGTAGCAAGTGTTTGATGTACATCGTCAGTAGAGATGGCAAAATGAGTGCGTCACTGCGTTTGATTATGGATAAGAGTATCAAGTAAAAACTTAAATACAATTTGGTTTGATTTTAAGTTGTACATTGTCTTTAGTTGTGGAAATACTAATGGACGAGCTGGTTGGTTTGGTAACAGTGTAATAGGTGTATGTAACTAAGTTTTGTTTTAGATCGAATTCTTGGTTGGTTTTTTGATAGAAATTAGCGTCTTTTTTTTTTTTTGATAAAGATGCATTTTAGTTTTAAAATAAGCATTCGAGAGCTTGAATTTGTAAGGTAAGTAGTAAGTCCTAAGATTTCATGATACATGTGTCTTGGTGAGAATAAGAATGATTCAATTTGGATATCAATAAGTAGAGTATGCTACATTAGTATTGACAAACTGTAGTCTTTTCTATTGTTTAAAAAAAACAGATTTTTGATTTCTCTTATATTTGCTTATGTTTCGATATAGTCTCTGATTTCTCTATTGTTGCAGGCTCCAACCATATTATGATCCCCAGTTCCCCACCACCTACACAACAAAGTAAAGAGCCACATAAAGAAAACACCTTTCTTTCTTAATTTCAAATAACGCAACTACATATTTACAAGATTAACGATACATATGGATATATTCTAAATGGTGCCCGGGCATACCATACTAATATAAGGTAAATATATTTGAAATTGTGAATGTCTTTTGTAGAAGTTTTAATGCCAATGAAATTGTACAGGAAAAAACTATGTGCAGTATGCCTAATCGAAATTTAAGCTAAATGGTTGTTGGAAATATTTTGAGTCAGCCTCCCCTCTTGAGGTCAATGGTCATTGATATACATAAGCAGACTAGCGACATCGACTTGGTCAAGAAAGCTTTGACGACCTTTATCAAAATAAGTTTTGGAATTCAGGTAGCTTTTAATCGGCATGATAGTTTTTTTTTCTCTCTTTTTCTTTCCTGAATTAATGATTTAAACTTCTTGTGTTATAGGCATACATAATGTGATAGTTGAGGATTCTCAAGGTGCCCGACATAATGAGTTTTTAAATTCAGGTAACTTTTAATCTCTATAACTGTCTCCCACTTACCCAAGGAAGGACTATTGACTTGGGATGTTATATGAGGTATTCCAAGACTCCTTTTTGAGATAACCATACAACCAACATCATACCTTTTCTCGGTGAAGGTAGGCGTCTTTTGACGTTCTGTACTCTATTCTAAAATGCAAATTTACATATAGTCTATACATTCTGTAATTGAGACGTATGTGTCACACGGAGTTCAAGCAAGTTAGGTCTGATAGCTGAAGTTAGTGCCGGTGTTGCTGCCTATTTCCTTGTCCTTACTTTGTCCTTGTGGTATAAACTATGCCAGAAATAGATAAAGGTGATAACTTATATTATGTATGGTCTATGAAAAAGTTAGTGAATCAAAATGTATTATCTACAGCCCAAAATTTAATTATGTATTCATCTTTATGTAAATTTCAAATATTGCTATTGTATGTTCCAAGTATTTTTGCTTAAGTGGAAACTTATGTGGATTAAACGTTAGCAAAAATACTACTGGATATATCCCATATCAATTTTTGGAAGTTTCGTACAAGCGTTCTAAGTTGGATACATATGGTGTACTTTGGACTAAAGCTTAATACATTTTCAAATACTCATCACTTTATGAAATAAATGTACATTTAAGGTAAATTGTCTTTCACATAATATATTATGTAATTCCATTTCAATTATTAACTCTTTCTACTTTGTTGCATGTTTACCATCTGATACTCCGTTACAAGGGGTAAAGAATTACAAATATACAGATTTGCAGTCTGCAACACATAACTTATGCGAAGAATATAGAGTAGGAAAAGGAGGGTATGGACGTATGATTAAGTATTTAAGGTAAACAAATAGGTATTTTTAGATTGGACTGTAAAAAGCGTCACACCCTTAATTCTGAAATATGTTACCTTTGAGAAGATATGTAAGCCTTGGGCACAAGTTTTACCCATCTCTGATATGATTTAAGTATCTCTTAGTTAAAAGGCAATTCTAGATGATGAGAATGCAATGTCAATGAAGAAGCTTTATATTGACTTATTGAGTATGGTAAAGCAAAAATGGAATTCGACAATGAAGTTAATCTTATAGGCAATGTATGTCACCGAAATCTTCTGCAACTACTTGGATGGCTGCAGCTATTGCGAAGATAAGTAACTTAAGCCATGTAACTGGAACTCATAGAAATGGAACGATATATTCCATAGAGCTAAATGAAGCCATGATCAATATATCTTCTTTCTGGTCCCGAACAGTAGAATCATAACTCCAAGAACAATGGCAACAGGAGCCCATTTCTTAATCAAAGCCTGCAGTGACAACACAAGTTAATTATCATTAAAAAGTATTATATCTCAGGAATAAAACAAACCAACCTGTCTTTACACCTTTTGTTTTATCCCCATTTTACATCTACCTATCTCAGATAATTACAACACTTCCTAAAACATATTCTGACATAGCAGCACATGGGAGTAACACACATTTGAGTATTTTTGAGAATGACATTGTATGATAAAACATTAAAATGTAAATATAATCTCATGGTGAAAAATGTAGTGCTCCTGATATCTAAAAAACCAATAATCAATTTGTTGTAACTACTAATATATATGACCTACACTTCACATTTCTAGAGTTGTAATAAAGTTTTGTGTTTGATCATGTATTTTAATAAAATGCAGTTGTAAAAAGTTAATAAGCAGTTTATTTTAATTTACAAATTATTGTATTAATTGATTCACTGTCTTGATATTAAGTTATACTCATTCAACAACACAAATAACAAAAAATTTCTATTTTTGTTTTTAAAACTTTTATTAAAAAGTCCGGGTTAAACCCGAGTTGATTAGCTAGTATAATATAATTGGTATGCGTTAATCATATTATGATCATATCATCACATCAACATAATATTAAATCATTTTTTAGTTAATATAAATTACACTAATATATAATAATTAAAAAATATCTCTCTATATATATATTTCTCTATCTTTCAGCGCCCATGTGGCCTATCTCTCTGCTCGCCACCTCAGCTTTTTGCCTATGTGTCAATCGTATGTTGTTGGTCTCTCAAATGTTGACACATAAGCTGCCACCTATGCATGTTGTATTTATATATCACTCTATATAATAATAATAATAATAATAATAATAATAATAATAATAAAAAACATGAAACCGGATTCGAACCTGTAACGTACGGATCAATAGTTACGCAAAGCGGCCGATGAACTACATGCTCATTTGTGTCTTTTTTATCTATCTACATGTTCTATATATTTTCTACATGGATATAAAATCAGGTGGTGGATTATTGTTCAACATTTATTGTAATATAATGTTTTCTTCCTTTCTAAATTTACTTGTGCAAACATAAAGGTAAATATGTATTATTAAGTTTGTCGGACTTCTTTTTTTTCGTTACTTTACAGGAAATTCAATATCTCAATTCCAAATTAAGGATGTATTACTTTTTTTTAATTCTATATATAATTGTATAATATTAATATGTTTTTGATTACTTTATAAATATATGAATGGATTATATATATCGTATGATTGATTCTTTTTTATTAAAAAAAATAATAATATTTGAACATACTACATCACATGTGTAATACCCGTCAAAATAATAAGTATCATCATATAAATAATAAGCATATGTCTTTTACAGGTAATGGTCGAATTCATTTTTTTAATGGAGTACGTTATAACAACCGTAATTTAAAATCCTATGGGTCACACACTAAATCATTATAATATATATATATATACACACACACACACACATAAGTATCAAAAATTAATAGGGAGTTGGACTTAAACTAATTGGACTTTGTCTTAACAAATATTTATTGGACTCTCCAAATAATTAAACTACTTAAGTCTTGTAAATAAATAGCCCAAGTCTTTTGGTTTAAGCCTTAAAAAGCTTTTATATATTTAGTTAATTATATTAGTTAAATAATGATTTAACCTAATTAACCTAATATATAAATATTGAATTAAAAGGAGGTTTGACATAATCCTTGTCTTGGCCGTCGAAATCTCAAATAGAAAAATTTAGGTGTTTGTTTGGTTTTTACATTAGATACCGTGAAAAACAAATCCAAAACATACAGTTCCTTTGTTCCATTGTGAATAGCCGTCGAACTCCAAAAATAAGAAAGAATCTTGTAGATCACTCGTCCAAGATATAAATAGATGGTTCCATTAGATATCGTGATCGTTTAAGGTACGGATTCTTATTTTACTTAATTGTTAAAACTATATTCGTTATATAACTGTACGGATTCTTGTTTTATTTAAATAATGAAACTATGATTTGGATCCTTATAATTCTTTTAGCGTTACTCTATTATTGGTTTGATATGTATTTTAAAGCCTCAAAAACTGTTTTATATGTTAGTATAATTTTTGTTTCTAAAACATTGCCTTATTGTAAAACTTCGTTTGAATTGTGTGTAACTGTACGGATATTCTAGGTGGTATTAGGATCCTTCCGGTAACATCTTTCCTCTCAAAAATTTCGTTTGAATTGTGTGTAGTTTTTATGGATATGATATATTATTTGAAATATTATTTGTTTGTTAGCCTTTGTGTAAGATTGTGATTTCTCCCCATTTTGATGTACTAACGAAGTTGCCTTCATATTTGTAGATTGGGGAATTTTAATATTTTGTTATCTATAGTAATGTCAAAACCATCTCCTAAAACCCGATTCGAAAATAGTCCCGAAAGAGGTGCGTTTGGGTTGCATTTGATGCGGTGATTCGTACAAGTGTTCCCCAATGCGTACACTCATATATGTCCCTTGAGTGTTGGCCCTAAAATTTGAGGTAATCATATTATGAAAGTTGGGTGGACGGAGATGTGGTTTTTAAGTCAATATTTATAATGTCATAAAATATATATTCTTTTAATCACTATACTATTCCGAAAATTTATTTTGTCCTTTCGAAACATATCTGAAATATTTAAGTGTATAAGTCGGTCAAAACGGTTTCTTAAAATATGCCTAAGAGTAACCTATCCATGGAGGTCCCATGGGTGACACCAATGACATGGCATCGACCGTAGCGGTGTATTTTGTTATATCTACGGCGTCTCCTTTTGATGACCCGTTAGTTGGTTCGAGCTCTTTATTACATTAATGATTTTCTTTCTGGGTAGATATGTTAGTAAAGGTTGAAAAGGGGCCCAGGTTTATCCATTTCATGTGAATTTTTATCTTTTATAAGAGTAGAAAATAGTTCCTTGAAACTGCTTGGAAGTTTCTTCAATATTTTTTAGTTTTGAATGTAGACTGACATCCACTCGCGTGTTTCGTCCTTCTGGTTTTCAGTTTTTAATTTTGGTCCTTTTGGTTTTAGGATATGTGTTTTAGGTCCTTTTATTTTTGTCAGCTTAGCTGCTACGATTTCTACGAATGGCAATTGCCGTCACTTTGGCTCTTTTTTAAGATATGTATATATTATTGGTCTGTTTTGGGCAAGATTTGAATAATTGCCCTCAAAACTCTTTAAGAGAAAACACCCTGACCACTGGATTAAAACTCCAATGACAATATATTGTTTTTGGCTTTTTGCTGCATTGACCGTGGATATATCATTATTAGGGGTGTCTGATAGGATATAAAAATAGAGATGTAATAAAAAAAATGAAAATAGTAGGAAAAAAATGAATATTTAGAAAAAGAATAAATTTCGTTATTTGGTACACATAGAGAATAAACATAAAAGAAATAGAAAAAAATATAAAAAAAAATAGTAAGAAAAAAAAATACACAACTTAATTACTTTATCCTTTGATAAATAATTAAAATTAATATATAAAACTCCATCAAATCTATATATATTTTTTATATCTCATTCATTCTCTCCAATTTATAGAGAATGAAAATTATTCTCACTTTTACTTTATCATTCTTTAATGCAAACAAATAAGATAAATCGTTCTCATTCTCTTTCTTCCCTTCCCATTTCACTCTACCAAACACTCATTGTCCAAAACTTGTGTTTGAGTTTACCATAGACCGTGGATATTGTTATTAGGCCTTCTGTAGTAAATAATTCTAGAACACCCTATTCTTCCAGCCACATCAGCGCCACATCAGCTTTTCTTTCTCCTAGAACACCCCCAAGAACACACCATCGTATTAAGCCCTATTATTCACCATATTCTTAAATATTTTAATATTTCCTATTTTTTTAACACAAAATTAAATAAATACATTTTATTATTAAAAAAACACATTACATTAAAAATAAAAATGTCGAATCCTAAAAATAAAAACGTCGAATCGTAAAAATAAAAACTACGAATCTTAAAAATAAAAACTAATCTTAAAAATAAAAAACGATTACATAGTTATTTAAACATCACAATCCTCCGATTACATAGTTACGAGATGGATCCTCACTCATTCGCGAGATTGCCGATTTTACTTCATCGACCGTCTTGTTTTCATCTACCATTTCCTTCCACATTTCGGACCGGGGCTTCTGTGCTCGCAACGTGTTACCAGCTTCGACAATGAGGTCCATTGCCAATTTGACCCTATCGATCTTCTCATACAGATAGGCGGCGTATTGATCTTCAACCATGGAAGTTGGCCGCCCTAGCCGTTTTAGAGACCGTATTTCTCGTGCTTTAGATTTTTTCTTCTCCCGTATTTTGTGGAGAGCTGCCATAAGCACGTTAACCTGTCGTTCATCTTCTAACATATGGGCTTCAATGGAGTTCTTCACCTCATCGATTGTCATATGATTCACATTCTCTGACGAGGAAGTCATTTGGAAAGTTGAATGAAAATGAAATGGTTAATGAAAGTATTGAAATATATGGTAGGATTGTATGAAGATTGAGAGAGAAATGTATAAAATTTGTGAAAGTGTGGAAGAAAAGGTGTGAAATGAGCGTGTTTATATAGAAAAAAAAGGTATAAAAAAAAAGGAGCGTCTAATTTAAAATTTTTTAGCCGTTTGTCTGCAAAAGTGGAGCGTCCATCGCGTCTGAAATGAGGAGAGTTGGACCGACGCATTACGTTCGACGGTCTCTCGTATTGGACGTCGAAGGTGGCTAGGCGTCGGAAGCGGCGTCTATGGCCTTACTACAACCGGCCTAATTGGAGTTGTTAGATGTTCAATATGGTAGTTTAAGTTGTAGTTCCAGTAGTAAGAAATGATTTTCTATTGATCTTGTAGATCAATCATACTCATATATTGGTAAAAGCTTTTTACTCTTGGGTTGTAAGTCCAGAGATCAATATGTGACACAGATGTATTTTAGATTATTTAAGAGTAATGTAAGGATTTGTAACATATTTTTTTTGGAAAAACAACTAAATAAACAGTTGTGGTGTATGCACACCTTTCAAGATTCCTTCGGTCTCGGGTGTTTGGTAGGATGAAATGAAAAGGGAAAAAGTAAATGATAAAGACTTTTTTGTTTGATTGCTCTAAGGAATGAAAATGTGAATGAAAATGGGAATGGAAAAAAGTGAGAATGATTTCCATTCTCTCCATACATAGAGAGAATGGGTGAGAGTGGAATTTTTTATTTTTATTTTTAGTTTTGATGAGAATTTATGTATTAACTTTAATTATATACTATATTAAAGATGAAAGTTATGAATAGTGTTTTTTTGTCTTTATATGCCTTTATAATGTAAATAATAGATCTTGCAATTATAAAACAAAAATCAAGTTTGGTGGAGTGGTTAAGGTTTTGTAGCGTGGGAGAGG
>JAOEHQ010047435.1:0-10834 GCA_025447715.1 Asclepias incarnata | reverse complement strand
CCAAACGGATCAACATAATGTCCATAAAATCACAAGGAAGCATTATTCTCCAAACGGATCAACATAATGTCCATAAATCACAAGGAAACATTATTCTCCAAACGGATCAACATAATGTCCCATAAATCACATAAGTCAACATGAATCAACGCCCACCGGTCTCACATGACTCATGTTAACCCTCATCATACAAGTCATATAAATGAATATACTTACCTTAGCCACATTATGCAACAATCCAAATAACCAATTCCTTTCAACACCTATTATTACACACACAATAATCACATAAGGTTTCTATTCCAACATTCCATATAATCATGACCCAACCACAAAGACCACCCATTGTAGTATTTGGCAAATCACAATTTACACTTACTTGCATACATGCAAGTCTCAACATTACAAAAATCGTTATTTTACACATACCTTCCATATATTCATATCATTTCCATGAAATCATAAACCATAGCCAAATACTAACAAATGGGTGACTAGGGTCATCAATCAAATGAACTAACCAAAATTTCTAATTTAACTCAACCTCCCAATTTACCCATTATAGAATTTGGTTAGATTACATTTTCTCAACACATTTTTCATATCATCATCATCATCTCGAATTCCATATTATCAATTTTACTAGCCAAAGGCTCATTATAAATATTCATAATCATAATCACATACTAGCCAAACACTACCCAAATGGGAAAATCCCCAATTAAATAAACCAAGAACCCTAATTCTCAAATAGAAATGGAGATGATGTTACCTTGGAAATTACACTAGAAATGACAAGATGGAAATCACCAAAAATCTTCTTCTTCTCCTTCTTCTTGAATCGACATACACACACACACACACTAAAACCCCCAATTTGATATTTCCTCAAAGATGGAGATGAATTATTATTACTATGATTTGTTAATCTTGATAGAAATTTCTTGAAAGCATTAGAAATGGGATTGGAGGTGGAGTGTGGAGGATGAAGAAGAAATCATCACACAAGTATGGGAGGGCATACTTCACATGCTCCGGTTTTTAAACAAAATAGGTGGGTATTATACCCGCTATCCGCTAAAGTTCCAACCAATTTAATCTCTTTTCTCAAAATAAAACACTAGGAACTTATTTTAAAGGTGAAACTACAATAAAGGTTATTTTATTACTTTATTTAAGAATTGGGATGTTACAATAAACAATGAATATATGCTTAAATATCTCTTCCATCACCATAAACAACAGTACTCCACATCCCGATAAAACCACACCCACCCACCCTCACACTCACTTTCTACTGTTCTGATCATCCCCATGACTAAACCCTAACAACAATGTCAAATCCATTGTATTGTATTGTATTCGTCCAGAAGGTGAAACTTGGAATCTCGATCATGTTTATGACGAGTATAAGTTTTATTCTTACTTTTATGTGTTTTTTACTTTCAATAAGTCGAAAGTGTCAATATTTACGGGTTTTTTTTTTGTGTTTTTTCCCCCAAATGTGTTGGATATACCGAGATATTCACAATGAAGATTCACCATGATTTTAATTTTTTTTTAGTGCATGAAATGGATTCCATTTTGGAGAATTTAGTTTATATACTGGTAGGCAGATTATGTTCTATTATTTTTAAAACCAGAATGTGAATAGATGATGATTTTCAACTCCTATCCAGTGATCAAGATGTGATTAACTTGTTTAATTATGTGTCCAACGATAACCTCATATTTGTTTTTATTGAACATGGCATGACAAGCTTATCTGGTTATTTTATGCCAAGTAAATCAAATGTTGTGATCGAAAGGATTCCTGATAATGAAATTAATACCAAGTATATCTAAGACCGAACCAAAGAGGGAAAAAATGGATATAGGAAATTATTACTTGATTGGCATGAGGAACCTGTTTTAACTCCAAATAGTCGAGAAAATGTTAAGGGAAATGCCAATCTTGATTTAAATGACAAGGGTAAACGTGTTGTTGTCAAAGAAGCTGTTGGTGATGATAGTACATCAAATGATAGTAGTGGTGGTGATAGTATTGGTGACGATAGTGAAGACAGTGACTACATTGTATATGAGAAGAATGAAATAGAGAATTTCATATGCATGTGGATCCAAATGTGGAGTTTATGGATAGTAATGTACCTTAACAGAGAGATGTGGGGGAGCTAAGAAAAGTGCAAAGGGGCAACTTAGAGGAGACTACACCAAACAATACAATATGTTGAGGGATTACATACAAGAACTGCAGACTGCAAATCATGATAAAATAGTTAAGCTTGAGGTTAAACCACCTTGTAGTCCAAATGAGCCTACTAGAGTTTTCAAAAGAATATATGTGTGTTTAGGTGCATTAAAGAGGGGGTTTAAACGTGCCGGTAAGGAGTTGTTAGGTCTAGATAGAACATTTATGTATGGTCTTTTCCTAGGACAAGTATTAACTGCTGTAAGTGTTGACTCAAACAATAGAATCTACCATGTTGCCTATGCGGTTGTGGATGTACGTAAAGACTCTTAACTCTTAGACTTGGTTCTTAGAATGCTTAAGGCAAATGACTAATCGTCTAGGAACAAATACTATATATGACTAATTATGGCGGATTACATATGACTAATCGTCTAGAACAAATACTATATATGGAAATGCATTATACATATTCCGTTTAAGGCAAGAACTGTACATACATTATATAAGTTTTACGGTCAGTTACTTAATTATGTGTTAAAACCAAATGCCATCACTCATGACCCTTCTACAATATTAATCTGGCTTTTCTTTGTAATTTTTGGAAAAAAGAAAAGAATCCTAGTTTAGAATATTTTGGTAAGTGAAAAAACATTAGTGTAATTTAAAAAAAAATTAATTATGACATTATATAGCATTATGGTCATAATATATTATTATAACTCTTATTAATACACGTATTAAAATGGTAAAATATTATATGTACATTAAATATAAAATTTAAACATCATCAAGATCACTAGGTGACTTGGTGTTAAAAGATATTTAGTATTTTTACAAAAGGTGTTGTTAGTTCATGGTTTGGACTAGGGATTAGCCGAAAAGACTTAAACGCCAAAGTATGCATCAGCGATCATCAGTGAACATGAGTCAACATTAATTGTGTTGACTCAGCGACCACCAAAAATCATTCATCAACGACCAAGATTTAAGTACTTGTAAATACTTATTGATTCATTGTATAAACCAAAAGTTTATTCCCAGATTTGTAACTTAAAGAAGCGGAAAAAAGTGAAATGGAAACCACCCATTCAAAACGTCATATGGTTAGGAAAGAACGATGTGTAAGAAACTTTACTCACTTTTTTTTCTTTAGCCAAAATGGCTATGGAACAAGTGGACAAGTTAAACACATTTAATGTCTACTGTACTTCACAAATGGAATGCTGACAACCAAATCCACATCAACATCTAAGATCTCAAAGGCCATTGCAAGTTTGTTCATAAAAAGGCGACGGTAAGTGAAGAACAAAGGGTAATTGTTCGTCTAAGTGGTTAGATTCCTTGAGCATTTTGATACACGTATCACAGGTAACTTGTGAAGTTTATTTTTCATTCAAAGTTAGCTATTAGTGTATTATTAGTGTGAGAATCTTCTATGTTCTAAATTCTTTGTAACAAATTTTGTCTTGTTATAAAAACATCAAAGTTGTTAAAGTTAGATCTCACATAACTCAACGTTGTAAAACTTTTATGTATATAAAAAGAGTTAACATTTGACTACATAATCCTCTATGTTTTTTGTTTACCTTAAATTAAGTCATTTTAAGGTTAAAGTTGTTGCAAGTAATAGATTCCTTGTAACAAAGTGTGACTTGTTATAAAAGTGTCAAAGTTGTATCAAAATTAGATCTCACATAACTCAACGTTGTAAAACTCTTATGTATATAAAAAGAGTTAATATTTGAATACATAATCCTTTATGTTTGTTGTTTACATTAAATTAAGCCATTTTAAGGTTAAAGTTGTTGTAAGTAAGTGGGACCAACAACCGTTATCGGATTAAGCGTTTAAGTTTTTCTTGAATATATCCTAAACTTACAAAATTTTTCTATAAAAATGACAAATTATAAATCAACTCTAATAAACTCTAAAGACAACGGTTATGTGTCCATTGCACTAACTTGACCTACAAGACTTTAGATCTTGGAAAGTAATAATGCTCCTACACATAAGCCATTTTAAAGTTAAAGTTGTTGTAAGTAAGTGAGACCAACAACTGGTATTGGAGCAAGCGTTTAAGTTTTTCTTGAATATATCCTAATCTTACAAACTTTTTCTATAAAAATGACAAATCAAAAACCAACTCTAATAAACTCTAAAGACCACAGTTATGTGTCCATTTCACTAAATTGAGCTACATGACTTTGGATCTTGGAAACTAATAATTCTCCTACGCATTGTAGGAATCAAACCATATTGTAACACCCGACATTTTAAAATTATGGATTTCCAAAAACTTTTGCCTAACGGCATTAAATAATGCTGAAACAGACATTTAAAAAGCTAACCATTCTGTAATGGAGGGTTTATTAAATAATAAGGTGTTACCAAAGCATATCATAAAAATAGTTCAAATGGAAACCCAAACGGTTGTTCCAACATAAATACAACCAAGTCATCAACTTAAATAAGTCATAAACATCTGGACATTATAATAATAAATGTCTCATAATGAGGCTGCTATCGGGTGACTAAGGATCTCCCTCCATAAAGCATCTACCCAAGCCTCTCATATCATCTCTAACTGCTCATTCCTGCTTAACCTGATGGTACAACACATTTTAAAAGAGCAAGTGTTAGCTAATTAAAGCTAAGTAAAGATAACACAGGTTTAACAAAACATTTGCTCATTTCAATCGTTGAGAAAGATTCCATTTAAATCTTTAAGGCTCAAGTCATCACATATAATCAAATTATCATCAGATCTTCATCCTATCATCATCATATCGTCATTATAGGATATATATAATCCTAATTGTGCCTATACACGTTTCACATATCACATCACACATATCATCTCATTTTCACATCTCAATCCCATGAATGGGGTGACATAAGTCACATATCATATTTACGTTGTGACGTAAGTCACTCATCTCATATAAGGTAGGGGTTGTGTGTAGGCGGTCATAAAACTTGACAGGGAACCTCACACCCGACTCGATGGGGTAACCTTTCGGTGGTCCATCATTGTCGTTGAGGAAAGGATAGCCAATCCAGAAGTAGTCCGTTATGCTCATTAGGCCAACCCGAAAATACTCATTACGTGAACTCATTTGTTGCGAGGAGCCACCCAAGCAACCATCACAACGTCCAAGCCTCAATTGGAAAGCACGGGTTAAGCTTAACACTTTCATCACATTAAATAGCTCGAGAATTCATATCGCATATAACATCAATTGTCTTACGTTTAGGCCCTTAAACCTGCACGTGTCATGGCAACCTATAAAGTCTAGTGACTAGGTGTACAAGCCATGTAATCATCACATCTCACCTATACACATGCACATATACATTTTACACATCATTGCCTAATGCTTATCATGCATCATTACATATCATATATCATTGCATGTCACAACATAATCATAACATATCGTATGTCAATAACATGTCACAAGCTGCATAAACATACATTCGTAACCCACAAAGCCTCCCACGAAATCCAGAATACCCATAACATAACGAGATATAAAATGGGGGAAGTTCTCATATGAAAATCTATGTTTTATTGTCCCTCATGTGATAAAAACGTGTATCTTACCTCAATCGAGCTTATAACAACACACAAATAAGTTTACCGTGCTTGATACGTACTCCTGACAACCTAAAATGAACATATGAACCATAAATGAGCTTAAACAAAGATAAAATGACATACAGGGTCCCATGCGCAGCATGGAAGCTCCCATGCGTCGCATATAACTCTTTGTTCAAGAAAAATTCCAAAAATGAGTCGCGTAGCTTATCCATGTGTCGCATAAAGCCTCAAAAACAATTTTTCTTCACCCAGACCCAATATATTTGCCGCATATAGTATGCATGCGCCCATATAGTGCTACTACCAGCACAACACTTTTCCTTTTCGTTCGATTTCGATCACAACTCAACCCTATGGCTTATACACGGCTTATAGACTTGAAATAGACCTTTTATATGAATCAATTGATGATTTGATATTACCAATTGATCCACCAATCCATTGTACATGAAAGGGATTCAATGAATCACCTAAAAACACATTAAAACAACAACAATTTGCAGTTGATTCGATCCCAACCCTAAAGACCAGAAAATGAACCCTATTAATGGTTGAAAATGCCTAATCAAATGATTAAGAATACATGATATACCTGTAGATGAGATTAGCAATACAAAACCAAGCCAAATCCACCACCAATTCCACTCCAAATCATAACAATCTCAAGAAATGACACAAAGAGGCTAGGTCTCAAAAGGAATGCTATGATATGAAATGATAACTACAAAATGAAAAGTGATTAACCCCTAATCAACCCTTAACTTGCTGTAGCATTTTTCTAATTATGACATCTAGGCCCCTCAAGTTTTTAATCATCACTTTGCACCACTTATGACACTAACGGGAGTTCAAACGACACTTTAATCACTAACGGGAATACGAATCGACATATCAAGCACATTAATAACCACTTTAACCATGATAACATGCATCATGACACATTAAAATCATAAAAACATAAGCCACATTATCTGCGAAAGCACATTAAATCACATATAAACTTAACGGAAGCAAGACGTTGACTAACGAAACAAGTCAACCGTTAAATGAAAAGTTTGGGATGTTACACATATTTAGTGACCGTCTTGACCAGGGGACCATATGTCCCGATGGTGTGTAGAGTATACAAGGTTCCTTATAACAATATTCAATTGTATGTAGAGTTATACTGTAAAAATGATAGATAGGTTGTTATAAGTTGTTAGAAGCGATTAACAAGTTAGTTAGGCCTATATATATGTATAGACGATTCATAGTTGAGTAGTAGTACAATTCTAACATTTTGTATACAGATTCATTAATCAGAAATGACAATTCTTTCTCAATTTCTATCTTTTTCAAGGCGGTCGCCTTCACGCCCGGTGCTACATTGAAAGCTGAAGGCACAACCACCAAGATTAAACAAAAATGAGGCTCATCAATAGACGGATGGTGAAAAAAAACTGGTTAACTTGGACTGTAGACCTAAAAATATCATAATGTCTACACTTCCCAATGACATCGTGAAATCCCTCATCAAACTCCCAAGCTCTGAAAAATGTTGGGATAGCCTATGCGTGAGGTTTGATGGGACTGAAGAGGTTAAGGCAAACAAGAAAATAGATTTAAAAAGAGCTTATCAAAACTTCTTTACTATTCCAAATGAGTATTTGGAAAGCACGTATAACGGGTAGAAGGTCATGCGAGATGACTTGACTAATGTGGGCATAGAGCATGACACTTATGAACTATGTCACGAATTCATTGACAGTCTGCCCAAAAAGTGGCAAGGACTTAGACAAATTTTGAGGACTACCAAACAACTCCAAAGCCACATCTTGGAGTCTCTATATCGAACTCTTCAATTTGAAGAAAAGGCTGCTACCCCAAAATGTTAGGGCATAAGCTAAGTCCAAGAGACACGCTAGGTCCGTTGTCCCCTCAGTAAGTGACCCTCTTTCTTTAGTATCCGCTGCTCTAGATAATCTAAATCACATAATGGACAATGATGACACTACTGTATCACCTATTCAATCTCTTGTTAATAACCTCGATGAAGAAGAGAGACAAGAGATGTTCAACAACTTCATGCAATTTGCTCTCTTTGCTAGCAAAAAGTACTCTAAGAAATGAAAATCTCGTAAGTCAGAACCCATAATAAAGCCAGTAGCGCAAAAATGTAAGGAAGAATGCTATAGGTGTGGTAGAAAAGCTCACTACCAAAAGGAATGTCGGGTCTCTATTCCTACCAACATTGTCAAACTAGTTGATGAGTACAAAAAGAAATATTTTTAACTCAAAGCCAAGCTTGCAGAAATGGAAGAAGCAAAGCCTCAAACTAAGGTCTCATTGTTGAAGAACATGACTGGGCTAATTCCGGTACTTCTAACAATGAGTTCATTAATGCTCTTGGCCTTGTGACCCTCGCTGACGATAATGCTGTCAGTAAGGTTCATCAACATACTTGTTTTCTTCAAAATACACATATTTAGGTACTTTGTTTGACCTTTCAATTTCATCTTTATGAACCCTATTGTATTTCTCGTTAGAATACAAAACTCGTATTTTCTTACAGAAATGATTTTCTTGTTATGAATATGTTCCATTAAGATAATCAACTCTTCATCCACTTGTTGAGCTTCTTTCATCCATGGTGCATAGTCAATTATCTTTTGACCAATTTTAACCCAATTTTGATGTCCCAGAACTTCCGAGTCATCTATGTCCAAAATCTCCGACCTCCTTCCAAAGAACCTAAGATATATAACAATACCTTGTTATTTATGCAACCAATTACCAGTTCAATATCAAGTCTTTATACATATTACATACGAAGATAGAAATATAATAAAACATAAAGTAGTTATATTATTTAGAAATAAAATTTAGATACTGTATCTAGTTTTAGGGTACTCGGAGTGGTGAGCGGGTAGGCAATTTTATGCCTTCATACCGCCGGCTACACCGCCGGCGGCCCTAAATTTATGCCAAAAATTTATGGTGAGCAGGTAATATACCCTGTGTTGAAGCCGGTGAGATGTACGTTAAAGGGACTATTTGTGTAACAAAATTTTGAGCCTTTCCCCCTTTAACTGTTTGTGTATCATCATCATCCCCAACCTTTTTTTCTATCACTTGATTAAAACCCCCCTAATTAGCAAATGAAGATTCCGGCAACGGTCTGGAAAAACCGTACACACACCCAGGTTATATACACACACCTGAAACGAGAAGTAGGAGACGGCAATGGCGGTGTTTGGCGGCAGTAGCAGCGACGGCAGCTGTGGCAGCGAGCAGCTGTTCCCCGCAACAGAGTTCGGCGTCTGGTGGGGCTGGTGTGGTGGTTACGCGGCTGTGGTGATGCTCGGTGATAGTTCACAGCCGTGGTGGCTGGCTGGAGTGATGGTGTTGGTTCGGTGGTGATATGGCTTTTTTTCTATCACTTGGTGGTGTAAAAATGAATTGTAAGAGAGTTGAGTGGGGGTTTATTTGTAAAGTAGTTGGTAATGTATATGCTGTGTGTGTGATATTGAGTATATATACTATATTATTATTTTATATATATATATAATGTGTTTTAGTTATAAGTTGTTTAGTTTAATAGTTTAGGGGTGGAAAATAAAAAATTTGGGAGGGCTGAAAATTTAATGGGCGCCAGTGAATTAGGTTGAGAGGGCTGGTTGGGAGGGCTGGAGGGTTGGAATGACTTGTCAGAATTTTATTGGCGGAATTTGGGAGGGTTGATAAATTTCTTTTAACCACTCCTAGTGCCCTTAGATTTATAACAATTGACTAGTAATTAGGGTTAATCACCAATTAATTTCAAAATCAAATTCTAATTCAAATAAACAAAAACAGTAATTAAACACAAACATCCGTGAAATCAATGCAATCTCGGAATTAACCAATAATAAACCAATAAAGAAACAAATATGGAATGAGTAAAAAATCAAACCTTTAAAATTGTGAAATGAATTTATGGTTGGATCTGGTGAAGAAAACAAAGTAGCAAATGCTCCAGCATAAGCATGAAAACAATTAATTCAAAAAACCTAAATAAAAGGTTGAAATTATTTTGGGAAGTGGTAACCCTAACGTGTGACGGAATCGCACCAGCCAACGTGTGACGGAATCTTCGGAGAAGACGGAATCGCCAGAGAAGATAGGCATGGAAGATGGAGCGGGAGTGAGAGGAAAAGGAAGCGTGCAAAAGATAAATAAGGGGGGCAAAAAAGTCATTTATTTTTTGATTGGAGGTAAGAGACGAAGAAGAAGAAGAAAAGAGGGGCGGCGATTGGAGGTAAGAGACGAAGGATGATGAAGAAGAAAAAAGCGGGCAGAGTGTGAGCAGGGAAGACAACTACAGAAAGAGAGAAAGTTGTGGCAAAAACCAAAGAAACTGAAAGTTATGTGGCCAAAATCAAAAACCACAAAAGTTTATTGTCCTTAAGAGAACTTGAATTGTTATATATATAATAAAATATTAACCCGCGTTTCACTGCGATTTTATCATGTTTATTTGTTAACAACAAATTATTTAACATTTGTCTAAAATACATTTTGCCGAGCATAAATAACTAACTATAGATATTTGTATTATTATATTAGAACATTTAACAACATCTTTTCGAACATCAATTTGGACAAAGTATAGTATAAACTTGTGTATCCGTTATTATTTAACACGTGGTATTAGATTAACTATAAAGATGACGTTAATTACAAAAGCGTCACATAACATAGCAACCACAATCTAATAACCATAAAGATGACGTTAATTAAATAAGCGTCGTGGGTGAAGGCTATCAAACAAATCAAAACCTGTGATAATAAATTATCCGATATTATTTAACATGTGATTATAAAATGAGATAATTACAGTGTGAAACGAAAATTTTAAAAGCCAAAACGGCGGACGTTCCATAAGTCATGACAATTGGTATATATAAAAGTAAGAATAAACATGGCAAAAAGCCAACCCAAGTTGAGATGGAACTGGCACTACTACAGATTTGACTTTTTTACAAGGTTAAAAATGGATTTTTACACGGTTTTATTGG
>JAOEHQ010047434.1:0-10835 GCA_025447715.1 Asclepias incarnata | reverse complement strand
TTTTCCTAATTTTAATTATGTTGTAATAATTATCAATTCTTATATTTACTATTAAATATAAGATATCCTTAAATATACTAGCCTAGTACCCTCGCGTTGCAGCGGCGACGATTTATAACGCGTGAGATGTCGTAACGGTTTATATATGCTCTATGTGTCAGCTTAGTTCTACGTGCGAACGCTTCTTTCAAATGCTGCAAGGTTATACATCTCTAAAAGACACCTATAAGACACCGTTTACAATTAACAGTGAAAATCAGAGGTGCTAATTTTGAATATCAGTGAAAATTAGAGGTACTAATTTTGGGTCACATTATTGGACTTGTGTCTATAATTGGTCTAATGCGTAAACTTGAGAAATAAGGAATTGGGTCGAACGGGTCCAAAGTGTACAACATATTTAAAGCCTCATACATATCATATTTATTTAGAAAATTAGATACTTTTTGAGTTGATATATCTAATCAAACTTGGGACACTAATTGTGCATATGAAGTTCATTTTGGACAAATAATGTTTCTGGTATGCCCAGCCCGACTTGAACCAACTCAGCTCATTTCAAAAAATGACCATAAGCAAACATGCACCTATTATAACCAGACATGCAATTATCAACCATGGGCAATCTAAGTATTAAATCTATATATAACTAACTTTTTACATTCCAAAAAAAGACAATAAATAAAGCAAATAATTAAAGGAAAAGCAAAAAGTAACTGGTCCCATCACAATTTAAATTTAAAATCCACTAAAAATTAAAAACAAAAACATATCTTAACATTTCATATTTACGGACTAAAATTCACCAAGAATTAAAAATAATGTACCAAGCATTCCTAAAATTTACCTGTTTACATAGACTTTCATCATTATCCGGTTTTTATAGTGGAAAAATACACATAATATAAATACAAAAAGAGACCATACACTAACCCAATTGAAAAAGTAAAATGGTATATGTAGGAGTTAATGATCAAAACATGTCGACATATAGATATAGGAAGCCAATCCTTAGTGCATCTAACCCAAAACAACCCAAAACTTATATAAATCGATATAAAATTAAGAACTACGAAGTCGATATAAAAAATATCATTTTTTAAACTGGGAAAGATATAAATGCAGGTTTAGAAATTACTTGCCTCTAATTTATGACCATTTAATTTACTAACAAAATTATCTTGTGAAAACGGATCACGCTGAAGATAACATATTTGAACTCCAAGATGTTGGAATGTATTATTGGAGCAACAATAGAACCGTTAGAATAAGAATTTGTATGAAGGAATGGTTTATATATATACCTAAAGGAATGGTAATTATATACATACGGAAGGATGTGAATGTGTAATTATCAAAATTAAGTTGAAGTAAACTATACAATATCTATAATACATTTAAATAAAATGTTTAGCGAAAATAAGGATTCCAAACCATTTAACAAAAATAAGTTGATTTAAAACATCCTTATCAAAAACCTATATTAACTACACATAAATCCTTACCAAAAATTATGAATCATTAATTTACAGCAAAAAATATATACAAAAAAATAAAAATAAAATGTTAACTAACACTTTCAATTTGAAAAATAAAAGTCATAGCCCATCGATAAGTGTTGAACATACCTTTCACTTTAACTTAATATAGGGTGTATGGTGCATATAATTAAAACTGAATGTGAACAACACATTCAATTTGAAAAATAAACAATCCAAGAATCATAATGAAACATACCGAGAACACCAATTTGGCTGGGTCATCAATATACTTTTCCAATAGACATCCATACATGGCTTCATTTTGATGATATACTTCAACTTCGAAAAAAGTGAGGCGCCCTTTAAAATCCTTCTTATATTTGAGTCCTTTGGGTTACAATGCTTGTGATCTTTCTCCGGCGAAGGAGCAGGCATGAGGCTATATCAGACTCAGTGTTGCAGTGTTGTATTGTATCACCTGATATACATAAGACATTCGGTAACCAGAAGCAACTATTATAGATAATGGTGAATTACTACATCAACTAATACTATAAATAGGATAGAATTACAAATTCATTAAGCTTCAAGTTAAAAGCATTAAAGTATGATATGTCATGTATACATGTAACAGCTTCAACCATTCGTCACGTACCTAGAAAGTTGTAGCATTTGTAACTGCTTCACCCATTCCTCAAGTATATACAAAAATCATAAACTTGTAGTAGTTATGCTCTTATACTCCAAACGGTTAGAACTGCAGAAATGAAGAGATTTATAATAGCTTCATTGTAATTAAAACAAAAATAATTTAAGCAGCAGCTTCGCAACGTGAAGATTGAACAAATTTAGAAAATACGTTTAAGTAATCTATAAAGTATATGCATGGTAGATTTGCAGACCTGCTTGGCTTTGGGTCGGCAACACTGAAACGGCTTGGTTGTTCAGCCTCGCCTACCTCATCCCATAATTTCTAATTCCAGACAAAATCAAGAGTTGATTTCCTTAGAAACCACTGATAAAACAAAGTTTTAAACAAAAAATAATATGACAAATGGTCACAAAATAAAAAACATTAATCAAACATGTAACTCAATTAATACCACAGAATGCACCAACAACATTCGCTTTATTACAAAATATAACATATCTGATGATTCCCATCAGATCGTCTTACCCCATCAGGCTTGAATACTTTCCAGGGCTAAGTAAATGTAGTCGTATTTGTATTAGGCTTGAACACTTCCCATTAGATCGTTAGGGAAATATGGTCTAATCGGAGGTGGCGAGCAAACATTGAATACTTTAATATAGTCGTATTTAGAATAACACACGCCAATGCGACGCAAAAAACAACAAAAAATACATCAAATGCCAAGAAAATCACACAAAGCCTGCATTCCAAAAATCAAGTAACCCGCAATTAATTACCAAATATAAAAACACATCTCTACTATACCCAACACATATAGCAAAGAAAGCACATTTTAAATTTAAACGCACCAGTATAACTTAGGGGAGTCTTGTGCCATTTGCTTGCCCACCCGATGAAACCCAATAGAACCCAAGAATCCACCACACAATTGTATTCGCAGATTCCAAATACTTTGCCATTCCACTGCAAAAACAAATATCAATAATATTCCTTCAAATTAGATCATTTAAGAAATCAAAGCGAGAAATTTAGTCAACCAGAAAGGGTCATTGAATACCTGGGATGATAGGCTTATCGTAAAATTAAAATATTTTACATGGCAGAGTGTTATGTAAAATGTAAAATATTTTAATATCAAAACCAGAAAGGGTCATTCTTGATTTGACCTACAAATATAGAGTGTTGACATATCATAATCCACAATGACATTACATTTTAAAATTAAAACATCCCTAATGTAGGGTGTTGACATATCCTAAAAAATTACTAATGTATAAGATGCACATAAACAAATAAAAGATATACAAAAGATATACAAAAAAAACCCAAAACAAACCCGATATAAGTAGATCTGTGTGTGGAGGCGCAGACGGTGGTGGTAACGGCGGCGTTGTTGGTGGTGGTTCGTCGCAGAGAGGGGGTAGGGATCTGGTATATGTGAGTGATGGAGATGAATATATGTGAGTGATGGAGATGGATGGTGGCGGTGCTGTGTCGGTCGCCGGAGCAGCCAAGCTAGAGGGGAGAGATTGGAGCAAGGTGTTTGGTAATGTTGGTGTGTGTGTGTGGCGATGTGTGTGTGTGTTTAGAGATTGGAGCCCGTATTTTTTTCCAGGAGTAGTTTAGGTAGAGTAGATGTGTAAAGATAAAATACAATAGAGAAGCATGGGTATTATCGTCGGATCAATTCATTATTTGAGAATGTGGGGGGTGGGGTTCCCCCTTTATAATGTATTATAGATTATAGATTATAGATAAACATCACCATGAGTTTAAGATTATGCTAGTCTTTTCTAGCTCTTTTTTTTTGGGCTAAAGTATTTGTGGACTAAAACAGTAAACTAGTATACAATCTAGGGACATTATCTGTAACAAAGCCTAAATACAAGAAGTAAAAAAAAATCTCCCCAATAATAAGAAAAACCAATACATAATTTGTAGACCTCTCATTCATCCATCAATCATTTCCTCGATTTTCCTCGTCATCTCCTCCGATTCTCTCTCAGGTTTGTTTTTCTCTTAATTAAATCCCCCCCACCTATATATATAGGTTTATATATATATAGGTTTGATCTTTATTTAAAGATCACATATATGTTGTTGACTCTGTTTTTACTCTTAATTTTTAAACCTTACTATGGATCTCAAATCTATAATTTATGGTTTTTTCCATTATTTGCTGAATCTATTTTTGTAGCCTTTTCTGATAATTCTAAACTAAATTTTTCTGGATTTTGTGGTTTTTTTTATAACAAACTAACAAAATTAAAATGAAATATTCAAAAATTTGATAATTATAGCCTAATCATAATAATTTTGAAAATTATATAATTACTAGTGAGATGTCATTATGTGGAGGGTAAATTAGACGACGTTTGATATTGGCGAATAATAATGTTACTATTATATATTATGTAGCTGTAATGTGATGATCCATGGTATGCTATTATTTATAGGTGAATGGTTGAATCTACTTTGATTTTCTTTTTCGTTTAGTCACATATATTATTTAGTTGTTCCGAGGTTGTTAAACGTTTCGGATCAATGTTGGATGCTCGAACGAATACTTGTTGTTATCTTTGTTTTGTTCCAATATAGTATAAGGTTTTTTTTTTTGGTCGTTTTGGAAACATGATTACCGACCGACTTCTTTAGATTATACTTTTTGCATTAGTAATTCTTTGTCTTGCAGTTTTACATATTGCTTTCATCTTCCTTTGGATGTGGATAGTTTTATAATCTAACAAGCGAGTTGCTTGACCACAAAAGGGAATGCCTATTTAGTAGTGGAAAAGAGTGTTTACTTCATATAGCTGTTATAAATTCATTCCCCGAGTGGTGAGAGAGATGTGATAGTCTTTCATCTAGTATAAGTAAATTTAATATACCTTGGTTATCTTGTATATTTCATTTCATTTCTATACGTTCTTTACGCAATATTATGCTCTTAGTAGCATGACGTTTTAGGGATTTGTATAAGATAATAAACTGTATAAATTTATAATCTCCCTAAAAAGTGGTCTTCAAATCTTTTTATGCATTATACTCCTTGTTGTTTCAGTATGAGTAATGCCCCAAGGCTAAAGCAATAACAAAGTTGTGTAAATAACCTCAAAAAATCAAACTGATAATGTGCAATACAATTGACCAACACTTTATAAACCCACCCACTTTTATTTTCAACATCTGTAACTATGTCTCCCCCCTCCCCCTCCTTTATGCCTTTTCAGATACCACAATCGATGTCACGTGACTCACATGTATACCATCATCGACTCCATCATGACTAAAGTCTAAAAGTAGTCGCTTTTACCCACAAATCCATAAAATCACTATTGTTTGATTTCCTGTTCACGAACCCTCTATTATCTAAGCATTTTTCATGTTCCAACAATTTCTTTGCCTCCTCATTTTGCTGTACATCATGTTCTCATGGCTACTCACACACTCTCACCAATTGTAACTTCCATCTACATTGAGAACGACTCTTGATGTAGTGAGTGTAGAGTGAGTGGGTAGTTCTAGACAACATGAGTTTATATCAAATTGAGATGATGGTGTGATTATATGTATTTGCAAAAAAAAAAATTCGCGGAATTTTCTTTCTAGTTTTAAAGTATCATCAGTTGGCATAGCACACACATATTTACATGTATTTATGTACACACATATGTGCGTATGTGTTTACACACACATATGTGTGTGTATATATATATATATATATATATATATATATGTATGTATCATGATCTATTTTGTTTATGTAAGCTTCATTTTTGGTGAATTAGCTATGGTAATACTTTGAATAAAAATAGTCTTGCACTTGAAACATGTACATTTATTTTTCAATCGTTACTTAAAACCTTGATTACACATGTAATGTTCCTTTTTTGTTGTATTTACTTGATGTTGTGGTGTGTTGAAATCATGTAGCCCTGTAGTGTATCAGCAAACATGGACTCTAGCAGGGGACAGAATGGAATTCAACTCTTGTTAGCTGCAGAGCAAGAAGCTCAGCAAATTGTCAATGCTGCCCGAAACGGTCTGTTTTCATTATACTGATCTTGACCTTTATCTAAGTTCTGGCACCTTTAAAGTTGATACACATCTTTGTCTTGTTAATACTACTACCTCCTAAAATCAAGTATACATGTTGACTTATTTACTTCAAATGTTAGTAATATCTGAGGGATTGGAAGCTATGTCATAAAATATCTTTGTGTAATACATTGACCGTATTTTCTTTTCTTTTTTTTTTTAAGGTTGACCATATTTTCTTGTATATTGATATGAATATATAAGAATAACCGCACATTTGCTAACCTTGAATAGATGCAATTCTTGATACAGCCTTGATTTTTTTTCTTCAGCTAAATTAGCTAGACTTAAACAAGCCAAAGAAGAGGCTGAGAAGGAGGTTGCCGAATTCCGTGCTCAAATGGAAGCTGATTACCAAAGAAAGCTCACCGAGGTAAGTTAAAATGTCGAAGAATAATTCAAATATCATTTTTTTTTTAAGTTTGTTAAAGTTCAGATGGTCAAGTGTTTCATGTGATCATTATTATTGTAAGTGCTCCAATTGTTTGGCATAATTAAACATGTCATGATTTTTGGAAGTTGCGTTTGTCTATTGGGCATGTCGTTCATCATTTTTCTTTAGATATTACTATATGTTTTTGTAAGTCAACCTACGGGTAAGGGTGACTAGGTTAATGCAAATCATTTAAAAGACCAGTTAAAATGATGATTATCTTTAGACATTTAAGGATATAAGTCTGGAGATGATAATTTATCATGATCTTTCTGGGACTTCTGAAGCGTCTTTGAGATTTTGAATCCACTAATATTTATGTATTTTTTTAGGTGAATCATAATAGTGGAAGTTACAAAAGTCATTTGATATAATCTAACTTTTTAAAATACATTCCGCTAAAGTATTTATCAAAAAGACTGATAATTTGATAATTGCCCAAATGAGGAGCAGATATGTGTTTTCGCTAATGTATAAAAGTATTTAGTTGTTGCATTTAAAGTAGCTATTGTAATAAGCACCGGAATATGAAGGGCAGAATTTCCATCCTAGGCTCGGACAAGGTTTCCGTTTTGGGATGTTTGCAATTCCTATTTTTGGAAACTGATTTGAGAAATCTCTTTCAGTTATTACTAATATGAAAGTAAAAAGGTATTCTAGTGATTTTCTGATCGAATAAGGAAATAAACTTCTATTATTTAATAAGTCATTGTTGCAATTTGAACGAGACAGGTGTAAGATGGACATTTACCACTTCCTAATTTCTTATAGGAATTAGCTACATAATATTGTTAATTCTCTTTTCTGGAAAATTTGGCAAAATGAGGGGTTGGTTTGGGTAATGGATCAGCTCGAGTGACTGGTCAGAATAGGTGGCTTTTGTATGAGACAGTTCAGGTTGAGCTGAAACACTTTGTTTAGGACCTTATTTTGAGGTTATTCTTTCCATAAACAGTTAGGGTGTGATATAGATTATTTCCAAAATCATATTTTTCTAATAATAATCCTTTTTTTTTTTGTTATTGATCTAGAAGGTCTTTTGCTTTAAATTACACTTTGGGCGACTTTTGAGCTATTAGAAATAGAACATAACCTAAATACCTAACCGACTCATTCTAAAGTAAATAGTTCGATATTGTCACCTCTAAGAAATCTAGGAAGTCTCTCTTTTGGTCCTCTTTTGAGTTTCTTCCTTTTCAACTATTATCTTATCTTTATTCTCTGATTACAAACAGACTAGTGGAGACTCAGGTGCTAACGTGAAGCGTCTTGAGAAGGAAACGAATGAAAAGATTCAACACCTGAAGAAAGAGGCTGATAGAATTTCAAGTGATGTTGTCGAGATGCTTCTGAAGCACGTCACTTCTGTAAGGTATTAAAGTAAACATATCTTCACAAGTGGTGTTGTCTACAAATGTTGTGTTTTTTCCATTTTGCATGTGTATGTCTTATTTGTTGGTTTCTTGTTATTGAATAAAAGCCGGCTCTTCACATTACTATTCATTCCTATTTGAAGGATACAAACTCCATAATATTAAACATAAAAAGTATTTGTTATGAATAGCAGTATGAAAAGATCTTGTTCAGTTTTTCTTTCTTGAGGCTAAAATATAGGCAGGTTAGGTGTGCTATGCTTGTTGGCTCTAACACTCGAGCTTGAGTCACATGAGAGGAACACTTTGTGTGGATGTCATGGATGTCATGGAGTGCTGCCAAATACCCATACTGGCTAGTCCATGTCATGCTGGTCCAGACGGGAGATTAAAGACCTTTCTCTATCCGACCCCAAATAGGCTATGCCGTTTCAAAGGGTTGGTCTTAATTTGGGTATGTAAGGTACTTCATTGTCGGTGGAGAGACCCAAAAGAAGGGTGTATAGAAGCTAAGGTACAAAGTGGACGTATAAAATTGGATGGCCGGATGGGTTGGTAACACATAAATGAAGTAAGATCAAAATGGGTACTTTTTATGTACGGGTCGAAACAGGTCAGTTGATCAGCAAGACAATGTCAATTTTTTAAATGAATTTTGCTGATAGTGATAGATAGTGTATCTAACATGCTTACAAAAACTATTTTGATGATAATATTACGACTTTATCTTAAATAAAATTTTTAAGGTTGTATGCAAATCAACATGTTTCGTGGGCTTTTTTTTTGTCTTGCACTTATTCAAAATTTGTGTATTATGAGGCTAGAATATACGACCTGTTCTGTTGATTGATTGGTCATCTCACATACTAATACACCAAAAGGCACGTTTCTTTTTTTAGTTATTAAGAATGGAGTGTATTAAGTGGCTGAATAGATTGATAATGTCTGTATGTATTAAATAATAAATAGGTAATTGACTGTTACTTCTGTTTATTAAGTCAAAAAATAAACATGAAATTTGACTTAATGTATTAAGTTTTTAATTATTAAGTCTATTAAGTAAAAAAGAAACAAGGCCTTAGTATGTAATGTTTAGAGGCTTTGATATGCTTAATTTGTTTGACTCATTTGACGTGTTTCATTTTTGATGTAGTTACTGGTTTATATTATTAATTAATTAATGGGCTAAAATAGTTAACTTGACATCAAATGATAACCAAAATACCAAATGGCCTCTTCTTCCAATGCTCAAAATTGGAAAAAACACTGTTTAAAATTTCATCACCGTTAACTATTTGAAAAGAAACATACGTTTCAAAGTTACGAATACCAGTTTTATAAGAATAAAAAAGTTTTGTTTTTGTAAGATATTTTTTATATTATTTTTTGGAAAAAGAGGAAGTTACCAATTAGTCTCAAATCTTGATAACCCACCAAAGTAGATGAAAGGTATAACTGTCATTTTGAAAAACTAATATGCAAGTATTACATTTTTCTTAGAACTTTGTTTTTTTTTTTTTTTTCCTTTCAACATGGACATTAAAGAAAAGGAGTATATAAGTTTTCATCTTTGCTTGGATTTTTCTTTATTCTAATCTCCATATGGAAGCATTCGATCTGTTTCTATCATTTTTGTGTATATAGTTCTTGACAAATAGTTGGTAGATATATTATTATGTTATGCTAATCGTCCTTTTTTTTTTTTTGGATTTATTATTTTGATATATATATATATTTCATTAATGCATGTAATAAATGAAATTTTAAAAAAGAAAAAATACATTTGATACTTTGTCATTGACATAGTTAAAACTCATATATACTAAGTGTTATTATTTATGTTTATGTATTTAAAACTTTATAATTCATTTTTCTAAATCATTTTTAGATTTCATTTTTTTTCATATAAGCAAAATAATCATACAATATATAATCAATTTATACATCATACAGTTATTAGTACAGTTATTAAGACTAGTATATATATATATATATATGGTCACCAACGAATACGAAATGTGTCAATGTAGATCAATTTTATTTATTAAAAAAATCGTCTTGATTCTATTTTATTCTAACGGGTAAACATAAAGCCTTAGCTTTTTTTTTTTGTTTTTTTTATATATTTTTTAGAGAACCAAAAATGCATATTTTGTAGACCATCTAAATGGTTACAACTTACAACTGCCTAAAATGCTTTAATAAGAAAATTAAAATCACAAGTTTATTAATATAAGCTGTATACAGTCAAATAGTTGATTACCCTTTAGTTGTATATCTATAATCTTATATAAAGGAGCAACCTCTCCTCCTCTCTTCTCAAATGATAATTTGAAGTGCCTAAATTATC
Source organism: Asclepias incarnata (assembly GCA_025447715.1). NCBI lineage: Eukaryota > Viridiplantae > Streptophyta > Magnoliopsida > Gentianales > Apocynaceae > Asclepias > Asclepias incarnata. Next base: position 445 of record JAOEHQ010047434.1, on the reverse strand, counting down.
CTTATCTTTTATTAACTAATTTAAACATCTCCACCTAATATACCTATAATACCCTTAATGAAATAATTTACAACATAAATCCCTCAACCCTTAAAATAACTACAATACCCCCTTTAACATCAATTACTTTTACATTTACCACCACACCACCACTGCCGCCACCACCGCCTCCCCCGCCACCCGTCCCCGCCGCCGCCCATCGCCGTCGTCACCGCCACCTGTCGTCGCCGCATCGCGCGGGCATGCGTCTAGTACTATATAAAAGGGGAACCCCCTCCCCCAAATTCTCAAAAGATGAATTGACGAGACTAAAATGCCCCTACCATTTCTTCACTAATTTAAACATCTCCACTTAATATACTTATAATCCCTTAATGAAATAATTTACAACATAGATCCATCAACCTTTAAAATAACTACACTACCCCTTCTACATCAATTACTT
>JAOEHQ010047433.1:0-10835 GCA_025447715.1 Asclepias incarnata | reverse complement strand
TAGTTGAGATACTTCCATGTTTTGGATGGTGAGATGAAGAGTTTGGGTTTTGTTAAGAAGATGGATGATCCCTAGATGGATTGCTTTAGATCTTGTAAGTTGAAATAATTTTTTATTTTTGTGGTTAATAAACTAGCATGGGAAGTTGTAAAACTTTTTCCTTTTATTAATAAAAGATGGATTAAAGTCATTCAAAAAAGATTATGTCACGGACAAATGATGTGGGCTTAGAATACATGGGAAATGTAATGGGTTTAAACTGATTGGGCCTTAGAATATTGTAGGTGGGCTTTGAAAACATTGAGTATTAGAGGAATATTTAACTAGGGTTAGTTTATTCAACTAAAGTAACCGGCTATATCCCATCGTGGCTGTGGTTATTTTAACCAGTTTTATGAGTGCAGTGACCCATATGTGACAAAATGTAATAATACATTATATAAAATGAACTTTTTTTTAAAAAGTAATATGTATAATGGTGACTTTTAATCTTAAAATAAATTAAGATGTGAGCTGCTACTTTTTTTGTGTTATTACGCTGAGACCCAAAAATCCCCCATAATAATTATAAGGGAGGGTTGTTGGGCTAATGGGCTGTGTGTGTTCGGTCCACAAGAGAGTCCACCAAGGAATTTCGAACTTTTCAAAAAATTAAATTCACCGAGTGTGCTGGCTGTGTGTGTGGGTGTTTTTGTGGCTGGCTGGAAGTGTTGTTCTATCAAAACAAAACATAAACCTTCAAATAATGTAAATGGGTAGTGCGTGTATGTAGATGTCCCTAACATAACTGTTTCACTTCTACACTATGATAGTTACACCATCTTTTATCCATTTAGCTTCAAATTATAATATCACTCAAAATACTTGCACAAAAGCTTATGTAAATATTAAGTCACCATTTTAACACGAATAATAATTTAAAATGCATGCAAATGAAGGATATTAGCCATTAAAATTACAATGTATACATATATAATTTGACTAATATCATGCTCGATCTCAAATATGTGAACTGCACGTCTGCACCCCAAACTAGCTGTTAAAAAAATATAAATTGTAGCTTACATCTGTTATAATTCTACGTAAGCCCTCCGTATGAGCCTTTTGAAAGGATCAAAGTGTACACAGTTGAAAAAAAGCACCATTACACAGTTGAGAAAGAGCACCATTACCATACTTCTTTTTTGAACAAATACCGGATTTTCCCCTGCATATGAATAAAGTCATGAACCAATAACCCCCATCCATCTATCCATATTATTGTAACAATAACTTACTCAATCTATCAATTATTTTTACAATAAACAAGTTTCTTAAGAAAAAAAAATTTTGTTTGATTTTTAATGGTTTAAGAAAATGAAAATATATGGACAGTGTTCCAACAAATTATCGTGGATCCAATTATATGGACGAGCAATACCAACATCTTAGCACACCAGCATATTCATATCCAACCCTCACAGTTGGCGAATCGACTTCACAATTAGGTATTGATTGATATTTTAAAAGGCATTGTCACAAGTTATCTAATCTCATGAATGACATGAAAGATGAGCTATCAGAAGGCATTACAATAAAACATCCAATAAGCTCAAGAAGAATGAATACTTTTGTACACTAAAACAATGACATAAGCACATTTTCTGAAAGGGTGCGACTACCCTTAATTCAAGAAACTAAATCCTGCACAAAAGAACGTTGCACGTAAGATTATTTTCCATGTATGTCTAAATTGGGAAGTCGGAAAAAACTCATCAGGGTGAGCTTAAAATTCATAAGCTATAACCATGTGGTATGGAGTATTGGCTGAATAACACACCAGAGAGAAAGGTGAACATCCAGCAAAAGGACAAACCAAAAATCCAGCTTCTTGGGGTCAGCTAATTACAACCCTACAACAGAGAGCAAAACATCATAAATGTTACGTTTAATTAGGGCTCCTTGGATCTCTTATAAATGGGCCAGAACTGAATGAGTAATCACTAAAAACAGCATATGACTTGATCAATTCCATAAGGGCAAATTGTATAAGAAGGTAACATGCTTAAAAAATAATATATGTAACCGACTTTCGAAAGTTTTAATTTAAAGTGACACAACCTGGTTACCCAGTTAGAACCATCTTGAATACTGTATTTTTTTTGTATGAAATGACGCTCATATGGCGTGTGGAAATCTTTTAACTTACAAGATAACCTCGAATCAAATTTTTTGAAAGTATGTTACCATGGTTACAATTATAAAAAAAACTGCAGCCTGAAATAGAAGCCCACTTAAAGCACATTATTACAGTTTTCTAAGAGTACAATAAACAGCCAATACATACCAGGAGTGACCGTAACAAGATCTCACTATGTATGCTTTCCATCATGGAACTGGGCATTCTTGGATGACTTGAAAGATTCAAGAAACTTTGTTGCTGACTCGAACTCTTGCTTCCGCCTTTTCTTGTCCCAATGGTGTTCAGCTGCCAATATCTCAATCACACGGGGGAGTGCCCGGCCAGCTGCATCAGTATCAAGGAAAGCAAGTCGGGATCGCCTAGCAATGAAATCCACTGCAGATTCACAATACTCATTCCGAGCACAGTAGGCCACCTCAGCTTCAAGGTACGGGTACCCATGGGCAAGACGCTTGCCAAGATTTTCTTTCTACACGAATAGAAGTGTAGATACATGTATTAAAACCCTTTCAATGAGTTATGGATCCAAGGTAATTTTATAAATTTTCTGCAATGATGAAAATGTGCATATGGGTAACTCTAATCGAAAGATTGCAAAAAAAAAAAAAAGGAATGTTGCAATTTTCATAGATCAGAGTAAATTTGTACAGGTAATCATACTGGCATCCTAAATTCTCTCAATGGCCACATGTTACAAACAAAAAATGTGAAATTCAATCGCCTTATCACTTCTGAAAATAAAAAAATCCACCCACTCAGATTGCCACGACAAATAAGAATCCTCACAATAGAACATGATCAAATGGATCATTTGGCAAATACATATGTATTTAATTAAATTCAGATGTAAACGAGGGAAAAGTAGGAGTATTACAAACTAAATGAATCATTTGTGCATCAAAATTACTACAATAATCTTTTAGCACACAGATTAGGAGACATCCTAATAAGCAAATTTCCCAAAACCTAGGATATGTTGTTCGCATTAATCTCAAGAGACACCTATAACGGACAGAATAACTATAAAATACTAAAAGGGTAAATGGGTGAAAACTCTCTGGTCCCATGTACCGTTTTGGTACCCAGGGCGCATACCGTATAGAACTCATGCCCGGTGAAACACCATCTTCACACATGGATCACAAGATATAGTTTCTCCACTTGCCTTTGGCAAATTTCGAACCTGTGACCTGCAGCCTTCATCTGTGGGCCCATGTGGTCACATGGTGGCGGTACCAGTTGATCTATGAACAATTGGTAACAACTATAAAATACTAATACGTGGGCAAATTAAAACTAGGTGATAGAGAACACGTAGTAAAGATGAGAGGAAAACCTGAGCTATGAAAGCTACTTTTTCACCCATGGTACCATATGAGTGAGACAAATGCTTAGCAGCAGCAGTGTCCATGACTCCAGGAACAATTTTTCCAGTGTGTGAGACCTTCATCCGTACATATTCTTGAGCAAGCACGGTGAAGAATGCAGGATCCCATCCATCTCCACCCAGGAGGCGTATATTGGAAGTTAAACTGCTGTTTGCTGGGTTCAGCTTCCCAGACTTAATAGCTGCATCGACTGCATCTTCAGCCATGCTGAAATTGATTTAAGTTTAGTAAAAGCATAGTAGGATAAAGACTTAAAAAGAAATACCTACAAATTAACGGACTGCATAACAGGTTGAAATAGGTTTGACCGTTTGAGTAAAAATGGGTTAAGTTTTATCCTGGTGGGGTTGTGTTGACCCGAACACTTTACTGTCCGAAATATTTCAATTTTAAATTAAAAAAAAAAAAACTGCATGAAATATACTTACATTTTTTTTATTGTTTCAATAATATATTAACCTTTTCAATAAATGATTTAGAAGGTTTTATACATTAATAATATTTTGGGTGAATCCAGCCTGTCTCTTTTTAAGCTAAATTCTTCCTATTGAACCTGTTATAGATAAAACACAAGCCATATCAACCCATAAAGTACATGGGTGGAAATTGCCACCTCTGGCCATAAAAATGATGGGTGACTTGGATATCAAATTTGCCAGTCCAACTACCAAACAACAAAGAAAAGAGAGGCCTGTAGAAAGGCATAAAAAGTTTGATTGGTTTGTTTATACCATCATCAAGGAGCCAAGTAGATCTATAAGATAACATTTAACAATCACATTACGGAAGCTACCTTCTATATGTGGTCCACTTTCCACCAGTAATTGTGACCAAACCAGGAAAATCTTCACATACAACATGATCTCTTGAAATGCTCTCTGTGTTCTTCGCATTTGGATCAGTTGCCAAAGGCCGGATACCACTCCAAGCAGAGAGAACATCCGTTCGCCGTACCTATAGAATAAGCACAGACAAGTTAAGATGCAGAGTGCAAAACAAAGACTGGCAATCTAGGAGGTTGAGCAAGATGTCACTTTTAACCCATTACCAACAAGTCGAAAGTAGTCTATATTTAAAGCACAAGATTTAAGTCAATTTATTATAAAAACATTGGACTATTATTGAAATAACATGATTCGTAATCATATTTGACACCCTAGTTATTTATAAAAATTTAAAACTTATGAGCAAAAAGTGTTTGGGCCAACCTAATCCCAACCTGTTTCGACTTGCAGCAATAAAACTACTCGTTTTCACTCATTACCCAACCAACCCATTTGCCACCAGTAAATGAAAACTACAAACCTTAACATTAAGATAATCACAGATCGCATCCAGTATAAATTCAATTTCGTCCTCATGAGGTTCTGGTAGCATGGTAATGCTTGTATTAGAGTCGGTTGTACCAGCAACTGTCCTTCCTAACCATGGGAGCATGAATACAACACGTCCGTCCTTTGTTTTGGGAACAATCAAGCCCATTCCTTCAGGAGAATAATAATCGGGCAGCACAATGTGCACACCACTACTGGGACAGATCATTGGTTTTGCATCTTTATCAGCCAGTTTTCTAACAGAGTCGCAAAATGGTCCACCGGCATTAACAACAACCTTTGCATAAGTATCAAACTCTGCCCCTGTAAACTCAAAACCAAATAAAAACAAGATGCTTCAATTAAAAATTACCCACATAAGACTCAAAGAGAACACTTGTTTCCGGACCAATTTGAGTGCAGTAAGATAAATTCAGTTGATATGAAAGTATATTGAACGTCTACAAACCTTGTAAATCATTTTATTAAAACAAAAGGTTAGATTCTTAATGAAGTAATATAACTTCTGTAATCATATTTGACACATACACTAATAATTAAGGATATACGAAGTATATAAAAGGTGCTTCAGGTCAACCCGGGCCGGTTCGGCCTGGCCCATTACCCAGCCTGCATTGGCTCATCCAATTTTTAACTTCAATACAGAGGGACAAATCAGGTTCAGTTCAACATGAAATATCCCTTTCAAACAAAATTAAACATGAAATATGAAGCAAATGCCAGAATATATAATGTAATAATGCAAGTCTGGATAGCCAATGAGCTGTCACCCAAACTTAGGTAACTATTTGGTTTACAAAAGAAAAATGCTGTTTATTTTACCTGATAAGTTGTCCCGAATCCGTGCTCCTATTATCCGTTCCCCACCATCCTCTTTTAGAAAGGATACAACTTCAGCATGATTAAGTACAGCAGCACCAGCTAATGCAGCAGTACATGCTAGGCCAACATTAACCCGTGAATCATTCATTTGTCCATCATAATAGACTACTGTTCCCTTCAAACTTCTATCTTTGCCTTTTCTTGCAAGTGTCGGGAATAGCTCAGCAGATTCTTGTGCCGAGTAATATCTAGATAGATGAAGTAGACGCCTGCCTGCCACTAGATCATACATTTTCAAACCCACCCAATAGTATAATGCCTCAAACCAGCTAAAACATGGTGTCATGCAGGGCAAGGCATGGCACAGGTGTGGAGCATTATCAATAACCTGTTTACGCTCCTCTAGAGCATGAAAAACCAGCTTTAGTTGCCCATAATCTAGATTGAATACGGCTTTTTCCAAGTAGCGAACACCTGAAAAGTTTAAAAATAATGAGTACAGATATTTGAATTGGTAAAAAACAACGGGTGATATCCACTATTTACATATAAATGGATCTCCCCTCAAGTTTATTGTTGACGGAAAAAAAAAATAATATGGAGATTTGTAATGCTCTTATTCATTTCCTTATTTTTCATGATTCTTGTCTAAGTAGTTGCCTTTAGAAATAGTATAAGCCTTGGCCTTACTTTTTATTGCCATCAACTGCTAATGGCTCCATTGAGCTATACAAATACTCTTCCGTTCCCAAAAAAGACAACAATACATTTATATGTTAGACCCAGTCAAGTTATAATACATGCTATCCAGTTTAGTATAGCTACCATTTCTTCCCTCAAACCCCAAGTCCACAAAGATTAACTTCAAAATTTACCCATTTATTCCAGAGTGAAAGTACAGCTCCTTAATATGGTCATAACCAATAACAATGTACATGCCAAAATCCAGAGAGAGCATCCTGACTCCTGACCAATTGGGGATAACTTGTATTTGCTCACGATTAGAAAAGGAATACCCAAAAGAGTTTTGAATATGAACTAGCTGTAAATGATAATTACTAATACAAACAAAACCTCGAAGAAAACACAAACTGGAATTGTTCTTAAACATATACATTATCCTTTCTAGGTCAGATCGAATCACAATCCATCAGCCAAAATCCAGAGAAATGCAAATGCAGCAAGTGGACATAACGAATACACATTGCTCATTATTCAAAAAGGAATCCACACAAGATATTTGAAGATAAACTACTTATAACACCAACACAAAGAGAGCCTAATAAAACAAAATAATCAAAATCGTTCTTAAATCTAGGAAGCAACTATCATTGTTGCAAAACTACTACCCCTATCTAACAACTATCGAATAAGTATCTAATTCCATTATGAAAAATGATACATGTGCCTAAAAGAGAGGAAACCAGTTTCAAAATCAATGAAGAAGATGAGTGAGAAAATGTAGATGTCATATTTTAATCATTAATGGTGTAGGCATGTTTTTAGGCACATATTTTAGGCCTACCTATAACTACTATCCCATTATAAAGTGTTTAGGTGCAATACCAAAGCCCAAAGAAACAATTTTGCTCAATAACTTATTAACTTCCAAATTAACTTAAATCACACTTCAGAATTCAGTACACATGAGATACATAAATTTACACAATAAAGCTTGTGGATATAATTTGTAGCATCATAACCAAAACAGCCCGTGAATAGCTTTCAAATCAACTAAAACCAATTTGAGAAGTTATTAGCAAATAGCAAGTTCGCGGCTCATGACGCAGGCTTTGCAGCATCAACAAATACTCACAAGTCGTCATCAACTGGATGTCATAGCAAGCATGTTGCGTGTATCTAATTGATGCAAGTGTGTAATAAGTAGTTTCCAAATTAACTTAAATCACAGTAAATCTCAGCATCTAATTGATGTATACACGGTACAATACAGCTTGTGTACATGATTCACAGCATCCTAACCCTGAACTAATGCCTAAATAAAATTACTTGCAATTCATGATCATATCATTGATTAATACAGCTAGAGTACATAATTGTAGATACTAAATAACTCTCCATTTCCAGTATGTACAAAAGTGTAAAGGTAAAACTCCACCCAAACAAGCAATTCAGCTCAATAAGTTCCAAATTAACTTAGATCATATTATTAGAATCTCGCTACCCAATAGATGAATAAATCGACACCATAAAGCTTGTCTGGACAATTTGTAGCATCCAATCCCTAAACAACTACCATTACAGTTTCCAAATCAACTGAAACAAGTTTTAGGAAGTTATTTACAATTCATGATCACCTCATCAAGATAAATCCTTATAAGTAACATCCTAAACCTAAATGACCACTTGCATACCAGAATAGCTTCCAAATCAACTAAAAACCAAATATAGGAAGTTATTCCCAATTCAAGATCACATCAGATTCATACTGAAACAATTTCAATTCAACTGAAATTTTTTTGAAAAGTCATATGAAATTATGAATCACATCATCATTACTCCCATGTCACAATCGACTAACTGTCTATAAATCATAGCAATCAACTAACCATAAATGACTGCCTACAGCCTAAATAACACTCAAATCAACGATTTTTTTTTTTTTGAAAGAGTCATTAACAATTCATGATCACATCATCGATTGCTCAAACGTCACACTCTACTATATGTTCTACATTATCATAACAATAACAATCATACATACACCTACATTCATCTATACATATATAATATCGTTTTTAGCATATGTTCGCCTAAATCACTGTCAAATCAACTAAAACAGCTTTACTATTCACAACTCACAGCATACAGTCATACACATTTATAACTTACATACAATACATATATACATTCACGCATTTATACGAGAAGTTATCAATGTTCAAGTGATAACGACTAAAAAATCGAATAGAAAATAAAATTAGTTTTTTATTCACACGTACTTAAACTTCTTCACATTTAAACATTTCGAACCATTCACATATCAACATATCAAATAAATACGTTTTTACATATTTTCAACTATACTTTCTATACTTTCTATTCTCGAAGTTCAAGCACAAAAAAAAAAAAGGTTTCTCAAATCAGAAACTACCTCCATGAATCAACTTAGTAGACCTGGAAGACGTTCCAGAGGAAAAATCATCTCGCTCCACAAGGCCAACACGTAAGCCTCTAGTAACGGCATCAAGTGCGACGCCGCAGCCGGTAGCGCCACCGCCGACGACTAAAATGTCGAGCGGATTTGAAGAATTTGCAGCAATTAGTGACGATTGTTGTATATCACGTGACGGAATCACCGGATTGTTAATGATCTTATTCCTTATCGTATCTAATGCTTTATTATTATTGAGATCGTTTGATGAGATGTTAGGGTTACGTAGTGCCACGTAGGATCCGGTTACTGCGACTGTTAGCGTCGCTGCTGCCGTGAGACTCACGCGCCGCGCGCAAAAAAAACTCGCCATTTTTTTAGAGAGAGAAAGAAAAGAAGGAAATATTTGACTTTTTGGTGTTGGTTTTATTTTTTAACCTTGGGATTTTTGTATATAAGTATTGAGTAAAGATAAAGAGGTTTTTATGTTATCTTTTTTACATGATAAAAGAAAAGATTTCGACTACTTGGGGAAATGATATGCAGGTTTAATTAAGTACAGTGTATGGTAACGATATATATAAATATATAAATAAAAAATAATACTCGTAATAATAATAATAATAATTACTATAGAATATTTTGTTAACATATAAAACACTTTAGAATATGTACAAATAATTAATTCATGAGATACAAGAAGATTTTTATATTATTCATTGTTAGATTTATAAGTGTTAGATTTATTGTGTTAGTTTCATATTCATATATTGTATACTTTTACTTTTATTTTATTTCATAAATAATAATATCATATAATGGTTATTTTTACATAATTATTTTGATATATTTAACAAAAATAATTCAAATTAATCGTAAATAAATCTTTAAATTTTGTTAAATAAATTTATAAATCTAAATGCAATTTGGAATGTATATATAACAAAATGAGAGAAGTCACTAAATGGTCCCTGTGGTTTGCAAAAAAATCAAGTTTCGCCCCTAAAACTTTGAAACCTCACTGGTAGTCCTTAAAATGATGTAAATGTTCACGTTTGGTCCAAAAACTTGACGGACGTTAACCCCCATCCGTTAACCCCCACACGTGACTTAAACGTGAGGGTAAAACTGTCCTTTCCACTCTACCCTTCTCACTGATGCAGACTTCATCCCTTATTTATATACATACATGAGTAAATATCTATCATTTACACTCATTTACACTCCCAATACACTTGAAAACGATCATCTCACGCCCTTCTTCTCTAATGATTTAAAAACCATAACAACAATGGTGTGTCCGTTATATACTCTTCGTGCTAAAGGTGAAGACCACTTATGGGATCTGGATAAAATATATGGTGAGTTACATTTCATATTAGGGTTTTTTTTTTGGGTTTATTTGCTTCATATTGCATAAAGTTTGATATTTTATGTGTTATTTCTGCAATGTAGAGTGTTATGCTGGGTTATTTTCAATGAAGGTTCACCATGGAGGTTTTTTCACAGAATGGCCAGGGATGACCTATGAAAGGGGTAAGATTGACTATGCCGACTGTATTAATATTGATGAATTTAGTGTTCATGAATTGGACTCCATTATGGAGGATTTAGGATACACTGGAGGACAGGTTATGTTCTATCACTTTTTAAAACCAGGGTTTTCATTAGATGAGGGTCTTCAACCCCTAGTTAGTGACCAAGATGTGAATAACTTGTCTAACTTTGTAGAACAAACCAACCTTGTACATGTTTACATAGAACATGGCATGACCAATTTAGTTGGGTATTTTTTGCCAAGGAAAACAAATGTTCTGATTGAGGAGATCCCTGATGAAGATACAGCTACATCATCTAAGCCTAGACCAAAGAAAAAAACTGGAACTTATAGGAGATTATTGCTTGATTGGGATGAGGAACCTGTTTTAACCCCTGGTACTCAAGATAACTTAGGACAAGGAAATGTGAATTTAGATGACCAAGGCAATGTGAAT
>JAOEHQ010047432.1:0-10836 GCA_025447715.1 Asclepias incarnata | reverse complement strand
GCTAATGTTGGAAGGAATGCTGGGTATCTTCCTCGTGTCAGTGATTTCAAGTTTGAAAGCTTTAAGAAGTGTGGGGCAAAGGATTTCGATGGCAAGCTGGATGCAGTGGGCTGTATGGAAGGGCCAAAGATCCAGCTAAATTTTGTGAATACCACAATGACGTGGGACATGATACGAATGAGTGCAGGGTATTCAAAAATAGGATGGAAGAAGCCATGAAAACAGGTCGGCTAGGTAACTTGCTTAAAGGTATCAAGAATCCACGTCCGAAGCAAGACCAGAATAGAAACCCACCTCCGGAAGGAGGAGCGCAACAACAAGAGCCTCTCAATGAACCAATCATGGTTGTAGATCGCCCGAAGGATTCGCATCAACCCCGAAGTAGACAGGAACAATGGGAAAAAATTCAAGTAAGTTTCCCCGCAATCCCGTCGGAGGATGCAGCGGACGGACCGATATTGATCCGAGCGCTCATCGGAAATCATCCAATACAAAGGGTGCACTTGGATACCGGGAGCGGATGTGAAATTATGTATGAGCATTGTTTCTTAAAATTGCACGCATCCCTGAGAGCTTTAAGAAAAGACTCCGCTGTACCACTAGTAGGTTTTTCTGGAGAAAGGTCCTGGCCGTTAGGAGAGGTTAACTTAAAGGTAACTATCGGATCTCCCCCAAGAACGAGAACAGAACATCTGACATTCGTAATTGTTCGCGCATGCTCCCCCTACAATGTGATCTTGGGACGAACAGCCATGCGAAAACTAGGGATGGTCCCCTCTCCACTCCATGCACTTGCTAAATTTCCCACAAAAGCAGGCATCGGATGTGTGGTTTCAGAATACAAGCAGGAGCGGCATTGCGCCCAGATAGAAACTCCGCCGGCAAAGCTGCCAGAACCTACAGCCGAAAGCAGTGTCCAATATGAGAAGGTTTTCGTTCATCCAAGATTCCCGGAGCAGTATATTTCGATCGGTAAACAACTCCCGACAGAAACAAAAAAACAACTGAAGGATCTGTTGAAGCATAACACTAATGTCTTTGCTTGGACGCCGTCCGATATGACTGGAGTGCCAAGGCAGCTCCGACTCGATGGAGAAGTATTTGATACACAACATAGACTGAATGCCCGTCCTCACATAGAGCCTGTCAAACAAAAGAGGAGAAGTTTAGCTCCGGAAAGAAGTAAAGCTGCACAGGAACAAGTGTCCGATCTGTCAAACAAAAGAGGAGAAGTTTAGCTCCGGAAAGAAGTAAAGCTGCACAGGAACAAGTGTCCGATCTAGTTAAGGCAGGCTCAGGGAAGTGAAGTATCAAAGCTGGGTAGCCAATCCGGTAATGGTCCGCAAACATGATGGAAGTTGGCGCATGTGTGTAGATTTCACAGACATAAACAAGGCCTGTCCCAAAGATTGCTATCCCTTGCCGGAGATAGACTGGAAGGTTGAGTCATTAACCGGATTTCGTTTGAAGTGTTTCTTGGACGCATATAAAGGTTATCATCAAATACAGATGCATAAGGATGATGAAGACAAGACAGCATTCTATACAACCGAAGGAATTTACTGCTTTACAAAAATGCCTTTCGGTTTAAAAAACGCAGGGGCTACATACCAACGCCTGATCGACGAAGCGTTCGCAGGACAAATAGGCCGAAACCTAGAAGCGTACGTTGATGATATGGTAATCAAGAGCAGGGTTGAAGAAGATATGCTGTGGGATATACAGGAAACCTTCGGAACCCTTCGGTCTATAGGGATGAAATTGAACCCTAAAAAATGTTATTTCGGAATGGAAGAAGGCTAGTTTTTAGGACACATGGTAACGAAACAGGGTATACGTCCCTCTCCGGATAAACTGAAGGAAGTTGTTGAGCTAAAATCCCCAGAAAACATCAAGGAGGTACAGAGTCTAAACGGGAAATTAGCGGCACTTCACCGGTTCCTTTCTAAATCTGCAGACAGATCACTCCCCTTTTTCAAAACACTCAAAGGCTGCCTAGACAAACAAAATTTCAAATGGACATCAGAAGCAGAAGAGGCCTTCAGAAAACTAAAAGAGTACCTTCGCCATTTGCCAACCGTAGTAGCTCCAGACAAAGGTGAAACGTTGCAAGTATACTTGGCAGCCTCAAGCAAAACTGTTAGTGCGGTATTGGTAGCTGACAGAAAGGAAGGGCAACAACCAGTATATTTTGTCAGCAGGATACTCCAGGGTCCGGAGGTGCGATACTCGGAGATTGAAAAGTTGGCTTTAGCTTTGGTGCATGCAGCGCGGCGTCTACGCCGATACTTCCAAGGTCACCCAATCCAAGTCCTGACAAACAGACCCATTAAGCAAGTCCTCACAAGGCCGGAGGTGTCAGGAAGGCTAGCCAAGTGGGCAATAGAACTAGGCGAACATGACATCGAGTTCCGTCCCCGAAATTCAATCAAGGGGCAAGCACTAGCCGATTTCTTGGTAGAGGCCAAACCAAACACTCTGCAAGGAAAAAGAAAGGAGCCGGAGCCAAGTGACGCAGAAAGCACAGCGCTGCGTTCGGAGGACAATTATTGGAAACTTTATACTGACGGAGCATCCAGCGCAGATGGCTCCGGCGCAGGGCTTATCTTGATCAATCCGAAAAAGAAAGAATTTACCTACGCCCTGCGGTTTGATTTCAATGCCTCTAACAATGCTGTGGAATACGAAGCATTGCTAGCAGGGCTCCGGATAGCAACGAAAATGGGGGTCAAGCACCTGCACGCCTTTGTAGATTCCCATATTGTGGCTTTCTAAGTCGATGGGACGTACGAGGCAAAAGAACCAGCCATGAGAAAGTATTTGGAGAAAGTTAAAGAAGCAGCACAGCGATTTGCATCCTTCAAAATTCAGAACATCAGCCGGACCAGGAACAAAATTGCAGATGCACTGACCAAGCTAGCTTCTACGTCTTTTGCACATCTAACAAAAAGAGTCCTGGTAGAAACCTTACACAAAAGCTCAATAGAAAAGGAGATCGAAGTGAAAGTGATTGTAGAAGAAGGCCCCACGTGGATGACACCCATCATTGAATACCTGACTAGCGGGCTCCTTCCAGAAGACCGAGACCAGGCACGAAAAATCCGGGTAAAAGCCCCGCAATTCATCCTACGGAAAGGTATTTTGTATAAAAAGTCCTTTTTAGGACCATTACTGAGGTGTGTTGGACCCCGGCAAGCCAAGGAGGTCATTCAAGAGCTGCACCGGGGATGTTGCGGACTCCACTCCGGAGCAAGAACGGTGGCGGCTAAAGCAAATACAATGGGCTACTTTTGGCCAACTATGTACAGAGACGCCAGAGAAGAGCTACAAACATGCGACTCGTGTCACATTCACTCCTCTGTCACAAAAGCGCCAAAAAATGAGATGATTCCGGTCACATCCGCATGGCCATTCCTCAAGTGGGGAATAGACATTGTTGGTCCTTTTCCTGAAGCTTCTGGACGAGTAAAATTTCTGGTAGTGGCCATCGATTATTTCACTAAATGGGTGGAAGCCAAGCCTTTGGCCACAATTTCAGGGAAACATATGGAGAAGTTTGTGTGGGAACATATAGTGACCCGGTTCGGAATTCCAAAAACAATTGTGACGGACAACGGCAAGCAATTCAGTAAAGGAACGTTCAATACTTTTTGCAGAAATTTGGAAATTGAGCAAAAGTTCACATCCGTGGCCCATCCGCAGGCAAACGGACAGGTTGAAGTCACAAATAAGGAAATTGTGAGGGGGATAAGGGCGAGACTCGGAAGAAGCCAGTCTGGATGGATAGAAGAACTTCATCAAGTGTTGTGGGCGCATAGAACAACTCCAAAAACAAGCAATGGAGCGTCACCATTCAGCCTGGTGTACGGGACAGAAGCAATGATACCACCGGAGGTGAGCGTCCCAACTGGTCGAAGGTTCTTGACCACAGAAGAAAATGAAGTCGAACTAAGAATGAACTTGGATTTGTTAGAAGAAAGAAAGGAAATAGCAATCATCCAAGAGGCCCATCACAGAAAGCAGATGCAGAAGTATTACAACCAGAGGGTAAAGAAAGACATTTTCCTTCCTGGTAATTTTGTCTTCCGCAACAACGATGCAAGTAAGGCTGAGAAACAAGGAAAACTGGGACCACAATGGGAGGGACCTTATAAGGTTACAGAAGCATTCGGAAATGGTACGTACAAGTTGGCAACTATGGAAGGAGATAGCCTCCCAAGAACATTGAATGGATCACAACTGAAGAGATGTTACATATGAACAACTAACACGCTGCGGAGCAATACTTTTTTATTCAAGGAAATACTTGTATAAATTACCTCGAAAAGAGTCCATACTCTAGTTTCTTAGACAAAGTTTTGCCTACGTTTATTATGTATTTGCGAACATAGGCTCCGGCCGAAGCATATTAAAAGGCTCCGGCCATGCGTTATTTGCAATTTATTTTGCTTGCTTTTTATTACTCTGCGATCCTTATTTACTTAGTTATTTGATTAACATATATTAGTCCAACATAGATAAGGCTACGATACACCATAAAAGCCCATACTCCGGATACAAATGAATATGTTGCATTTTATCATACTTATATAACCAATAAGTTACATCCGTTTACACTCCGGCTTCGGATAATAAGATTTATAATTTTTCACATCCGTTTTACGCTCCGGCTTCGGATAATAAAATTCATCTTAACAATAATTTTCACATCCGTTTACGCTCCGGCTTCGGATAATAAAATTTATTTTAACAAATAATTTTCCCATCCGTTACGCTCCGGCTTCGGATAATAAATTTATTTTAACAATTATTTTCCCATCCGTTTACGCTCCGGCTTCGGATAATAAAATTTATTTTAACATTACTTTTCACATCCATTTACATTCCGGCCATGGATTATAAAAACAATATATTATCACATCATTTCTCACGCCCATTTGCGCTTCGGCTTCGGACCACAAAACATTTTGTTAAAAAACACACTCGCAACCATGTACGAGTAGGTCCCGATCACAAATAACACAACGGACATTCAAATAACCAAACACAAACATAGAAACACAAGTATATAGCCTACATATCAAGTAATAGGTATCCGCATCCAACACAAGTTTGCAAAACGTTACAAAATAAGTTGTCATAATACACCACAAGAACATAAAAGAGAAGTTTTCAAGGAGCATCTTCCGGGAGGGCCTCCGGTTCGATTTGCAAGATCTCACAGGCTGGGACATCGAAGCTGGAGGCCAGACTGGTAAAGTATGGAAAGTCCTTCTCCTCTAGCTGATTCCCTGCCGCGATCAAATCTGCAAATGCATTAGGCTTAAAATCATCAAGCCCGGTAATGTCCAGGTTGGGAAGTCTGTTACGAAGCCTTCCTAATGCCCGGTGCCCTCCAAAATCCATAGCATGAGACTGCACAATGCTCAACTCTTTGTTAAACTCATCACTTTTTATGAACTTACGGATCAGGATCGGAAGACCCTCGACAAGGGTCCTCTTCTCAAGGCGCGCAGCCTCGAGGTTCCCTTCAAGAAGACCCTTCTCCCGAACTAACACTGCCTCGCGATCCTGACAACTCAATAGATCCCTAGCAAATTCGTCCATCTTGCTCCGGGCTTCCTCGCATTTTCTCTTCCACTCTTCCTTCTCTGCTTTTTCAATGTCCAACCTCTCCAAATCCTTGCGGACAGATTCCAGTTCTTGTTCCACCATCTCTTTTTCACTTTGTTTAACACTAATTTGGGCACGAAGTTCCTCAAACGCCTCCTGCCTTTGCAAACGAGCCTCGTCATTTTGATAAGCTTCGACCTTCCTCTGAAGCTTCCCGCTTTCCCTCAACAGCTGATACCGATGGTCATTAGCAAGAGAGAAGCGCCTCATATACTCAGCCTGCGGATAAATATAATTCAAATAAGCAAAAAACAATGTATAAAGTAGTGACATCCGGATCAGAAAAAGGTATACCTGAGAGGTGATAATGTTAATAAGCGCCTTATTGGAAAAATCAATGAAGGCCCCATCTGTCATATTCTCTGCCATAATCATTCTAGAGGGAACCATGATGTTGCGGACATAGTCCAGCCTCTCATCTTCCTCATTGAGAAGACTCCGATGGCGCAACCGGACGAAGGGTGGAACAAAAACACCATCCAAGTCACCCTCCTCGTCCTCTTCCTTCGGTTCTCCCTCTGGCGGAGCCTCAGTATCCGTCTCTTCGAATGAAGACACACTAACAATATTCCCTTCTGCGTCCGAAGGAGCATCCGCCAACATTCTACCCACAGCCATTAAACCTTTTCCCCTACCATGACCCTCTGTCCTCCTTAAACCTGCGACATTCGATGATGGATCGGAAGCTTGACCCTCAGTTGTAGCCTTAACCCTTTTTGGCCTCTCCTGATGCGGACCGCGACCGACGCGTTTCCGGCGCCTCCTCTCCAATTGAACATCCGCAGTCGTAGCACCAACTATATTACCTTGGCTGCCTTCAATTCTTTGGTCAATTACCTCAACGGGACCCTGATTTTGCTGCACCGGAGCCGGATTCTGCACTGGATCTTGCTGAACCGGAGGCTGTTGAACCGGACCCTGAGATATTCCAAACGTTGAGAGAAATCTACATATTCAACTTCTCGAGCATCGGGTGGTTTGGGAGTAAATGATGCGTCATCATAACCACTCTTCAGGAATTTTGATAAACCCATAACTGAAAGAACAAAGAAGTAAGTAAGAAAACAAACACAAGCTTATATGTATATGAACAATAAGGAAAACAATGAGTCCTATGGGGCATACCCTCCCCGTTTACACTGATAACTGGAACCGCGGGATGGTAAGCCCAAGTCGAAGATAAATCTGCTAGAAAAAGACCAGGCTCCGGAAACACTCGGTACCGAAGCGGATGTCCAACCAAACTACTCAACAACACCTCGCTAAAACCCCCTACTGGAAACGGATCAGACAATGCACCTTTTGACCTCTTCCTCATCACACCCGCACACCTGAACTCCGGTCGAATAACGGAGGCGTCAACATAAAAGAACTTGCCCTTCCACCCCTTTATAGACGAAGGAACCCCTGTTATGCACTCACCAACACCCGTTTCAGTCCTCTTCTCAAATGTAAACCAATTACCAGCTTTTGCTAATCTAAAAAATCGACGGAATAGCACCACGGATGGCTCCCCATCGTGGGCTCGGCAAGCCGCCTCAAACATAGATATTCTTAAACAACCAAACGGATTTAATTGAGACACATGACACCAAAAATAGTGAAGCACACCTAAGAAGAAATCAGTAAAGGGTAACCTAAGATTCCCTATCTCAAAGGGCACGCAATATAAGGTAATCATTCCGGACGGAGCATCGGAAGCTGTGTGATCCGGAGCGGGTAGCCTATAACGAAAATCAGTAGGAAACCTATACCTAGATAAAAACCACGCTAATTCATCTGCGGTTATACTACAAAACTGCCTATCTAAATCGCTCTTCGAAGCCATCCTAACAAAACAATTAAGGAGAAGAGGTGAGAACAAACCTGTCGAACGTAAAAGAATAGGCGTGCGGATGGTTTCCGGTTAAGAGGTAGATGAGAGCGAGAGAAAGGTAAAAAAGTAGTGAAAATGAAAGGTAAGAGCCCTTTATATAGGCAGAAAGCGATGGGACGTCGCCATTCGAAGCGACGTTTCGGCGGCGACCTCTGAAATCGTGACGCGTGTCGGTGGCGGGTCGAAAAGACGTTTCGGCAGAAGCCGTCCAGAGCACAACACGTGTTCCTCCTTCACTCCCTATGTTTATTATATTTATAAAAAAGGGGGGGGGGAGGATAGGGAAATAAGAGAAATACCTACCTCATCTATGTTCCGGAATATATAACGAATAGAAAGGAAACGATATTAGTCTCACGCCCATTTTACTTTTTATCGGTATCGGAACAGATACGGTACGTTATTAGTCTCACGCCCATTTTACTTTTTATCGAAGCATACATGTTTATGTGACGGTGTTTTCAAACGAAATTTTGATGGAAGTGTATATAATTGGCTTTTATTAGTATTTTGTTTTATTTACTTTTTTGTTGATGGAACATCTATTTTGTACTTCGTAAGTTTTTTTATTTATGTTATTATCTAACAATTAAAATTTGCATTATTATGCTAATATGTTATTAACATTAGCTAAATAAGTGAAAACCGCTGGCTCGGCCTTCGTGGCTTAGAAGTTTTTCTCGTATCTTGGGTCACTGTAATTGGCACGAGTTTTTTTCATTCCTTTTATAGTCCTCGCAGTTAATGTCGCAGGATGAATCTAGAATAGTTGGTTGTCGTGTTCTAGATTATTTGTGTTTGTAATTGTACTCTTCGCTTCTAGCATCTTGCTAGAGGTTTTATAGTTGATATATAATATTTCCGTTCTAAAAAAAAACTAAATAAATGATACAATAATATGTACAAGATATATAAAAAGAATAAAGTGACATGAAATTAGTTTAGAAGCTGGCCAAAAAAATTGGAAAATAGTTTAGAAATATATATACATACACAAGTAGCTGCACAGCAACCTAGTAGCCTGTCTGCCAAGAAGTTTCACTGTTTAATGAATAGTAAAACTACTCACAAGGCACGAATTCATAAACTATGTTATGAATTGTATATGGGGAATCATTGAAAGTTATCAAAAATCTACATCCAAGTTTACAAATGCACATGAACCTCGCAAACCACCACTTCACATTGCCTTAGCGGTCCTAGCAAAATAAATATATTAACAATTAAAAAGCTTCACAAATAAATATATTAACAGTTAAAAAGTTTCGCCACACTCATAAATCGAGTAAATAATTAATGAAAAATGATAAACATAGTCTCCTAAGCTATATATAAGAACTTATTACATACATCAACGGTTATACATTGATTGAACTATATTCCTTGAATTTAACAGGTATTTGTATGAAATGTGCAAATCATTTATGCATGTAATAAGTTCTTTTACATAGATACGGAGGCTATGTTTATTATTTTTAATATTATATTGAAAAAACGAAATAGTATCTACAATAATCTTTTATTTCATGAAATATAATATTGATTGATATTATATCCTTAATTAATAGTAAAGGATGTGAATAGTAACCCACCAAAAATAACTTATATATTTAATAGACCAAAATATTAACTAAAGATGAGTTGGATCAGGTGGTATGAATGCCACTTTTGGATTTGAAGGTCCCTGTTTCGAATCCCCCTTCATGTTCTTTTTTCCCTTTTTTTTGTGTGCCCAATTTTCAATTTACGTCCCTCCCCCCTCTTTTGTTTCTTTTAGACCATTTACCCCCCTCTTAATTGTTTTATGATTTATAGCCCCACTTTTCTTTTGTTTCTTTTATGTTTTTAAAATTTACATATATAACCCGTAACTTTTATATTTTATAGAATTGAGATATATATATATATATATATATATTTTGTTTTTGTAAATTTTTTATAAGTACATGTAAAATACTTATTTTTTAAAAATCATTTTTTACTCTTTTTTTTTGGTTTGATTTGATTTTTTTTTATACTCCCTTTTTGAAACTTTTGGGTTTTTTTTAAAATTTTTTTTGTCACATTTTGTTTAGGTTTGGTTTTATTTTGCGCAATATTTTGTTTGTTTATATATTTCTTTTATAATTTTTTGTTTTTAAGCATTTTTTTCCTTATAATTTTTTTGTTTTTGATTAAATTTTTTTCCTAACAATTCTTTTTTTGGTAACCTTTTGTTTAACAAATATTCTTTTTGTTTTTTTGGTAATATTTTGATTTTTACATATATTCTTTTTAATTTTTTTTGTTTTATTTTTTTGTTTTGGTTTGAATTCCGGAATTTTTTTTGTCACATTTTGTCTCTTGGTGATTTTTGAGAATAATCATAAACATAATGGTTTGTTATGGTATTGCTATTAAAAACGAAAACGGATAACCGTCAAAAAATTCCATTTAAAACCATAACACGCTTCAAACAACGACGCCGCCCAACGGGCGGCTTGGAACCTTCTAGTTGTTTCCAAATTTACATGTTTTTAAATTATATATTTGAATGTTGAATTAGAGCCCAGATGGAGATATTATCGACTGTGTCTTATTTGAACACCAACCGGCTTTTGATCTTCCGGAGCTGCAAAAAAGAAGACATATGAAAATGGTAAATCTAGTTATTTTTTTTGGATTTTTCTAACGACAGTCATAGAAGCTGTTAATAACATGCATTAAAAGATGAAAACATTATGATGAAAACCCCTTTTTTTATAAATGGTGGCGACAAATGGTAATAGATTAATAGATGAAAACATGATAATATCCCTTTATAAATTATATAAATTGAATTTCAGACTCCTTTTTGGGTATCTATAAATTTTAGATTCCCTTTATTGTCAAAAGTTGAATCTTAGATTACCTTTTTTGATAATTTTCCCTTAAATTAACAAGATGCTTTTGAAATAAATTGATAATCATAACAGAAATCAGTACCATTGCCATCCCATCATGGGCATAACGTTACCGGAGACAAAGAATCGATTCAGCAGGTATGGAATTCTAAAGGCGAATCGTGCCCTGATGGTACAATCCCGATTCGACGAACCAGTGAAGAAGATTATTTGAGATATCAAAGATTCAGTAAGAAATGGTTTGGAGGAGATAAATATGACAAACACGAGGTACTAAAACTGCATCCATCCATCTAACTTTCTTAAACGCTTTAACCTTGCAACTCAATATAGATTAAGGCCCCGTTTACTTTTTACTTAATAGACTTAATAATTAAGAACTTAATACATTAAGTCAAATATCAT
>JAOEHQ010047431.1:0-10836 GCA_025447715.1 Asclepias incarnata | reverse complement strand
GTACCTTTAAGCTTAATGACCAAAATGTCCTTCTTATTATTCCTTTTATCTCCATAAGTCCTCTTAACCATCTCAAGACCTCATTTAACGACTATAACTACTAACGGGAATACAAACACGGTTTTAATCTCTTAATTAAGACAATTAATCACATAGCATATAATTAATATCACATTAAAACACATAAACACCTAACGGAAACACAATGTTGACTTAACGGCTCAAGTCAACCGTTAATCGAAAAGTTAGGGATGTTACACTCTTGTATACACAAATATTCCATGAACAACAAACTTATACTCATTTTATTATAGATCGTTGGTATCTATAATACAACCATGCTTTTAAACTTATACGTATATTATTATAGATTGTTATATCTATAATACCTTTACACTCTAAACTTATGTTTACCTATTATAGAATTGTGTTTCTATAATACTACTGTGATTGCAAACTAATCTGTGTTGACAGGAAACGAATGAAAGTATTTCATGACTTGAAACCATTATTTATCTTATTATAGATTTTTGAATCTATAACATTATCATGCTTTACAACTGTAACTACTTTGACAGGGAAACATTGAATCAAAACTTTGGAAACGAAACCGTGAACTCACCAGCTATTTTTATAGCTGACACTTGATTTTCATGCTTTTCAGGACCTGGCATTTAGGCCGCTAGTCTTTCGAGTCAGCCGCTTTCTTTTGAAGTCTCTCTTGAAGTCTTCAACGTTTATTCCATCATGTTGTATTTCAATTATCATCACCAGATTGAAATTTTAGTACAACATCCTTTGTACGCAGTCCTGCGTGACTGGTAACTACTGTTGTATCTAAACTTAAAGGGTTGAATACCCTGAATCGATGTATCTTTTGATTATCTTTAATGGCAATATGTGTTGTGATCTATTAACTTGTGCTATGTATCTTGCTTGACTGCGCACCCCGTGCTTCCGCTTTAGCGGGGTGTGACATTATCTATACTCCTTAATAAAAAAGGAACCCTCTCCCTTTTTTCTCAAAAAAACCTCTAGATCTTCCTATTTTGCCCCTCACTTCAATTCGTTAATTTAAACATCCTCACCTAATATACCTATAATACCCTTAATGAAATAATTTATAATATAAATCCCCCCATCCTTAAATACCCTTCTACATCAATTACTTTTATATTCACCACCACACCACCACCGGCACCCCCACCACCAGTCCCCGCTGTCACCGCCGCCGCGCCGCCATCCTTCGCCGTCACCCCTGCCGCCACCGCCACCACCACCACCACACCGCCGCTACCACTATCGCCGCCGTATCGGACGGGCATGCATCTAGTAATTTAAAAAGTAAAACTATAATGAAAATATCTTATTGCCACAAATCATGAAAGAACCTGAAAAAAACCAAGAAAGTTCACATAGAAATTATCTATTATCTATACTATTATATAAAACATCAATCCCTCCCTCCCCCTTTTCTCAAATTACAACTTTAAACTACCTAAAATACCCTTCTTTTTATTTATTATTTCAAAATCTCTACTTTGATATACCTATAATACCCTTAATGAAATTAATTTACAACATCTATCCTTTAACTCCAAAAATAACTACACTACTTTCGTTTACATCAATAACCCTTACATCAATAGCCTACACTACTCGCCGCCGCCACCACCATCACTACCAGTCGCCACCACCACCAGCCGTCACCGCCACCACCATCACCGCCACATCACGCGGGCATTCGTCTAGTATATTTAAGACATCGATTTTTTTTAATGCATTCAATAATCTTTATTATCAAGAGCATTTATTCTCTTTCACGTCTAGAGACTCGCTGAACAAGATGTGTTCAACGAGTCAAGTGATACTCTCTCAAATTTGGGATTTTGCAAACTTGAATTAAGAGTGAAAATATAGATCATAGTCTATTACTAAATTTTTGTTTGTTTATGATAGATTTACTTCGCAACAAAATTGTATTTATCTATAGTTAATGTTAACTTCTTTTTATTAATACTCTAGTCTAGTCAGTGACGAAGCTAGGATTTTAGGTTTCGAGTGGCTGAACAGTTTACAAGATACTTACAAGTGTATAAGATAAATCAGTAACTTTAAATTGAGTTAGGGTGAACGTATGAGATATTAAGTGTATGTTT
The DNA here is from genome assembly GCA_025447715.1 of Asclepias incarnata. Classification (NCBI taxonomy): domain Eukaryota; kingdom Viridiplantae; phylum Streptophyta; class Magnoliopsida; order Gentianales; family Apocynaceae; genus Asclepias; species Asclepias incarnata. Next base: position 8,677 of record JAOEHQ010047431.1, on the reverse strand, counting down.
TGTTGGATGGTCAATAAGCTTTAAATTCTCTGATTGGGTCATTTGTAGGTCCAGACCCAAATCGAACTTTCAATAAAAGAAACATATAATTTTTTAGATATTGTGAGGTCGTCACGGACATCCTTAACCTCCATGTAGCTTCGCCACTAATTCTAGTAGTATGTGAAAGAGCCCACTGGTAACCCATCACCCAAACTAGATTTGATGAGTTTCTTTTGATACCTTTAAACAAATGGAATGCTCGATATTGTTGCCATTCGTTCATTTAAAATATGATCAATCCCATTAATTGTTACTAGTTTACGATTTCATATTAATACTTTGATGTTAATCGTTTATTTTCAAAATAATTTAACTCTGATTATGCTTATGCGCAAATATTTTACGTGTGCATTCAACATCTCTAAAAATCAACTTTTTAATTAATTAGGACCATAAACATGTCAACATGACTAACTCATTTATTTATTATTTTTTTTGACTGGTCAACAAAACAATTTATAGCCCGAACTCCGTCTGAGATAATCCAATGGTTAAAGGCTACTGCCAGCTGACCCAACCCAACCGGAAGGAGCCCGGCCCCGTTAGTCCCATGATCCGGGAAAAACCCATCAACCACCCCGTCTGAAGAGACGACAACGAATTAATAGTAAAACTCTGTGTTTGCTCATACTTGAACCCGGGTCTCTCCAAGCCATGCCATCATTGAAAAGACTCACACGCCAATCCTTCTATGAAGGAATTGGCAGTAACTCATTTATTAAACGTGTACATATGACTACCCATATAAGTGAACCAATCCAACCTAACTTTTAATTAAAAACTAATTTCTTTTTTCCACCTATACAACTCAACCAAACTCAAACTTTTAATCACATTCACAACCTAATCTAAACTAATTTTTTATTATATTAATATAATTTATAATTATTTTTACGATATTGAAAATAATTATTTTACTTTAAATAAATAAATAATTTTTGGAATAATCTTATAAATATAAAATTAACAAAAACAAAATACAAAATTAGTAAAATATTAGTAAAACAAAATACAAAATTAGTAAAAATAATTTTTGAAATAGCTCCATTTTTAATAAAATTTATGTCAACATGTTCGTATAAGAAAAAAAATACGATGTTTTTATATTTAAGTAAAAGTTATAAAATATAAAATATTAATGAAAAACTAACAAGGTACAAAATTAATTATATATAATAAAGAATTAATGAAAAGCCTTCCATTTAGAACATGACATTTGTCATGGACTTGCTCACAATCCATGACCTTCATTTCGATCCGGAAAATATTGCCTCTTTTTTATTTTTTATTTTAATAAAATATTGCTCAACTTATTATTTCGTTCACCAATAAAAGTAGTCTATCAATGTTGACACAATTAGCTAAACATGAAAATATTATGGTTGAAATACTAACCATTATCAACCTAACGAAAACATGATACAAATAAATGACATTATGAAGTAGAAGTTGTATCCTAGCATTAGCATACATTTCTCCCTCAAGGTCAAGTTTATTTATTTATTTGTTTAAAACTAAGAATCACATAAATTTGAAAATCACCCCGAGCATCAAATTAAACAAAACTTACCAAGTGGGTCTTTTTTTTTTTTTTTCCTTTTTCTTTCATAACAAAGTTTAAAACAATCGTGCTCAATACCTTATTTTATAATGTAAGGGAATGTGTGAAGTAAACAGCCTTATCATTATTTGATGGCAAGGAGATTGCCTCTAGAAGGATCTACGTTTTGCAGGGGTAAAGATCGAAACTTTAACGGCTTGACCTATGTTTCCATAGACATAGTATTTTTCACTTGATCCAACCCAACTTGTTTTGTAACAAAGTTTATAGATCATTTTTTATTTATTTATAAATATAAGAAAATAAAAAAATCACACAAATGGGCCTAATAAATTTCCAACAATGGGCCAATAAACCCACAAATGAAACAATCATAACTCAACCCATCAAACCCACCACTCCTCTCTAATCCTATCAATCAAAATCCTTTCGCCAGTCTAGGGTTTTGTTGTGTCTGACCAAAAAAACAAAGAAAAAAGGAAGAGAAACATGGCGAAACCAGGCCCCCGTGGTCGCCCCGCTCGGTCCGGCTCCGTCTCATCTGGCTCACGCTCTCGCTCTCGGTCAATCTCCAGCTCATCTCGCTCATCCTCCCGGTCCAGATCTTACTCATCTTCTTCTCGCAGTGGCAGTTCTCGCAGTCGCACTCCCCCTCCCAAAAAAAGGTTTCTTTTTGTTACTTACTTCACATTTTTATTGAATTATTTTATATTCAGTGAAAATTCATGGTTTTGTAGGTTTAATTTCTAGTTATATATGTTTTTAACAAAAATTGTAATTAGGGTTTTTCTTGGTAATGTTTATTTGTTTGAATTTGTAATAGTGCTGGTGATGGAGCGAAACGAGGTCGTTCTCCGGTGCCGCAATCGAAAAGGGCGTCTCCGCCTCCAAGGTTACTATTTTTATTTTGTATTTATGTATGTTTAGGAGCTACATTTTGACTAATTTGATCGTGCAATGCTGCAATGTGAATGCAATCGATATTCTAGGTGTTAGTTACTTATTTTTGTAGTTCAGTGTGATGTTAGTGAAGATTTGACCATAGAAGTTACGTTGTTGTGTGGTATTTTACGAGGTTGTTAGAGCAGGAGTATGTGCCTGGAATGAACTAGCTCTTTGATAATTTTTATTTTGTCCTTTTGGAAGGTAAAACAAGGAGTATATAGCTGGTCAACTTAAGGGTTACTCTGTTATATGTCAAGATTAAAAGCTGCGGGTGATTTTTGAGCTCACTGATGTAGGGCGTTTTGTGTATGACGTTTCTGTAAAGTTTACCCGTTTTAAACCGTTGAAGAACTTTTCAGCATTATCAAATGCTTTAGTATTCCCAATTTTATGCTTCTTATATTGCGATTCATCGCTTTTCAGTTTTCACTATATCCTGTAAGTTGAAATATATAGTGGCTTCGGAAATCCCCTGCTTCCAAAACTTTTCACTCTGCTTCGTACAGATATGAGTATATGATAATGTAACTAAATAATTTTTGAAAGTTATATACACGAACCCCTGCATGGGCCTGGAAGAAGGGCGTGCGCGACATTACTATATACGTGTCTCGGGCTCGAACCTGGTCCCTTTCATTGGCAGTTTCACCAGCTGCTCATTATCTATGTGCTGGTCCTTGGGGAAGGATTGTGTGGGTTCTAAAGGAACTCCGGGTCAGGGGTTACGGTTACCTCGGCAAACTAACCTTTTGCTAGATAAACGCAAACCCTGTATATTAGTTTCTCTGATGGCAATATGCTTGAGTATCGACATGATTTTGAAGTATGTGGACAAGTGATCTTGAATGCGAGATCCAACTATGAGATCAAAACAGCTACAATAACGTGTTTTATGGATAGTTGTGGATGATGTCTAGTTAAGTAAATGATGAAGATTATAGTGTTGCAACAATTTTGTGAGATGAACTATGGTGAATGATGCTATATCCTGTAGTTTCTTGAGAAATGGTTATTAATGTTCAAGGATATACTTAATGCAACTTGGTTAGTCAACTTTTTTGGTATAAAAAAATTTTCTACCAAAAGAGATGGGCATCTTTCTGTAGTTACTTCTTGTTTCATTTGCATGCCTTCATTTAGGACTTATTAATGTTCAAGGATACACAACCTCTATGTCTTTGCAGTCCATTTTTCTGTAGTCATACGTGCATACGGTTTGAGCTTCATAGACTTACCAGTAATGGAAATATTGTTATTATGATCTGTTTGTTTGTTTTGTCTTTTTATATTCATACATGGAGTTTTATTGTTACTGCTGTTTGTCTATCAAGATTCTATAGCTAACTTTTAGATTTGGTTTCTTACAGGAAAGCTTCCCCAGTACCCGAGTCACTTGTTCTTCACATTGGTCAGCTCACTCGGAATGTGAATGAAAACCATTTGAAAGAAATATTTGGTAATACATGTGTTCTTGACTACAATTTGGATTCTTGTAGGTCGACTTGTTGATTTTTGAATGTGTATACGTCCTTTTGGTGGGACACAGTAAATGATGAAATTTTAAAATTGCTTCCTTTTACTTTAATTTTTCAATTATAGTAGTTAGTATAGTTATATAATGTGTAGTCAATTTCGGTGGGATTTCGGTCCTCTTCTAGAATTTCGGTCCAAATTTCGGTAAAATTTACCGAAATCGGTTCAAATTTCGGTGGTATTTCGGTTTCCAGGTTTCTTTTTTAATTTTAAATTTTATTTTATTTTTTTGGCCCAAACTTAAACACAACATAATAAACACTAATTTTTGTAAGTATTAACACTAATCTATCAAATATTGACACTTTTAAGCTTGACTTTTGATATTCCTATTAAGTATTAATTATTATATATATATGTATATATATATATAAGTTGCATAATATTAAAATTACCGAAATACTACCGAAATCCAACCGCAATAACCGATATTCAAATATTGGTCCTTGACTGAAATTTGATTCTGGACCGATATAACTACATAGGCTGTTCTATAGAAACTGGCTTAGTACCGAAGTTAAACTAGGATCCCCCAACTGTCTCAATGTCAAAGGAAATGCAAGTAGTTATTTAAATTCTAGACCATTGTGGCCATACATTTGAGAAGCCAGACTCATTTTTAGTGTCTAACTGCCAAAACCACTTATTTCGTGTTCTGTGGTTGTCAAAGCTGCTTATATTATGGATGGATGCACTCCTTATGCTAGTGCCTCAAAGTGGTGATTGCATCATTATGGGGGGATAGGCGTAGTAGTATTTTGTTATTTTCTTCCTTAATCATCTATCCGATATTAGTAGCTTTTTTTGTGATGACGTCATGACGATGATTGTTAGTAGTTGGCTTTGTAACATATAAAGTAAACTCCATGTTGTCGAAACAATTGAAACAATGTGCTGCTTTTGCTAATTTTTCTTATCGCTGTTCCCTTCTTACCTCCCTTGATCTTTTTCAGAGTATGTTCAAATCAAAGGATTACACAGTTCTGCTTTTTGAAGTGCTGTATTGACACTGTTTTCAACTTTTGTTGGTCACGTTTATAACATGCTTTTTCTTTATTACAGGAAATTTTGGTGAAGTTGTACATGTACGATTGGCTATGGATCACACTGTAAGATTTAAGCTGTACTTTCTCTTAGTGACGACTAGACTTGGCATGTCAATCTTTTTAAATGCAAATAGGTCATCCTGGGCCTAGTTTAACTTTAACATATCAAAATGGATTAATTGGAAGATTTATTTAATATGAGTGTGTCAAAGGGGTCATGTTGTTCAAGTGGGTCAAAAGTGATGTGAAATAAGTCGATGCATAAAATATCCTTAATTCCTTCCTTATGAAAAATTCAGATTTTCACTTTAAACAATGTACAATTTGTAATCTTATTGGACACTTATTTTTATTATCTCCAAAAAATAGAAAAAGAGCTCGTGGCCTGCCCAATCGGACCCTTCTGACATGTACTAAAATGTTTCTAATTTTGATGCGTTATCCAACCTGCCTGGACTTGCCATCTTTTTGTAGTTGCAATTTGTTGATGATAGGGTTTGATTATTCTCAGGTTAATCTTCCAAAAGGATCTGGATATGTTGAGTTTAAGGTTCGAGCTGATGCAGAAAAGGCACAATTATACATGGATGGGGTACGTGTGATGTTGATAAACACCTGCCTTATGGAACTTTATTCTTCATAAACTCATGCTTCTGTGGTAATGTTGCAGGCCCAGATTGATGGGAAGGTTGTTCAAGCCAAGTTTACTTTGCCTGAAAGGAAGAGGGTATCACCACCTCCCAAGCCTCTGGCCACTGGTTCAAGGAGAGATGTAGCTAGAATTGATAATGCAGGTGTTGATGCTGAAAAAGATGAACCGAGGCGTGTAACAGCTGGTATGCTAGATGCAGGAAATGTTTTTTTACGAGAAAAGGGGTGTTTATATTTCTGTTTCTGTTTGGCTAAACAAATATCTCTGTCAGATTAAAATCTATTTAGGGCTCAATAGCTATCAAAGGTTAAATAGAATTAGGAAGTCCCCATTTTAACGTTATTTGATAGACTTCTACTCTTGGTTTACATGGCATTGTTTTTCTTTCTAAAGAATGTCTGTTTTGACCATTGTATGTATTAAGTTCTTGCCTAGTTAATCTTTTCTGACACTTAAATAGCTAATTATCTGATTATGACGACCTTGAACAACACAAACACATTCAACTATATTCTGCAAAGTTTTCTATTTCCACTGATCATTTGATTTTGATTATTCAAAATCGCATAATCACTTTCAAAATGCTTCAGAACAGTTGATTACCTGATTATGACCACCTCGAGCAGCAAAAGCATGCCAAAAATCCGTCTTCAACAGTCTGTCCTGTTATAACTGATTATCTTATTCTGATTGCTCAAATTTCTCATGATGTACACTCAAAGCGATATGCATTCATTTTTCTGGACTAACTATGCTCTCTTAACAGGGTCTCCTCGCCGTAGACCTCCCTCTCCATTACGCCGAAGGTCTCCCATAGCTCGTAGAGGATCTCCTAGGAGAGATCTGGATTCTCCTCCCCGCCGTCGTGCAGACTCTCCTCCTAGAAGACGGCCAGAATCTCCTTACCGCCGTGGTGGTTCGCCACCTCCTAGAAGGCGGCCTGCATCACCTCCTCCAAGAGGCCGCTCACCTTCTCCTCCAGGAAGACGTTATAATAGATCACCTCCTAGGTTTAGTGTTACTGTTATTTATACGAAAATAGTATTAGAGGTGGCATAATGGGTGGTTAGGCAGGTTGGGTAATGGGTCATATTTGTAACTTTAAATGAAGGCTAAAACTGGTTGGGCTAATTCGGAAGCATATTTGAGCCAACTTTTTTGGATATTTGAAATTAATGATGTGCTAATTTGACTTCAAAAACTCTACTATTACAAAAATTAATTGAACTTTTTCAATAAAGTGGTTTTCGAGGTTTCTATGCATTTGTGTATGTTAGATGACTTTCATGGCGTTCGAACCTTTTGCCTGTTTTCTTTTCACTGTAGTCCTTGTTAACCCCTTTTAACCACTTACAGATAATAATCGACCCATTTTAAGTAAGTTGGTTGAAATTGCCACCTCTAGCTATTATTATTTGGATATAACCAATTCTAACTAAATGTGTGTTCAATAGGGGTCCAATTCGAAGGCGTTCCCCCCCACCAAGACGCCGGTAATTTAAATTATAGCATTTAGCATATGTCAGTATCTTATATAGTCTTGATGGTTGTAACTATATTCATCTTAGTTTAATTACATACTTCCAGTCCACTTGTTTCCTGCTAAAATGTAATTTCTAAAGTTAAATATATTAAACGTACATAAAGGATAAATAAAGGAAAAATTTTCTCTGAGAAAATACTTAATGCTGTGACCTCCTGTGTTTTGGAGTATTCGAAGTTTGTTCCTTTATTGAACTTGATTATAGACAAGTCGCTTCAGAATGACCGTGTAACCTTTTGCCTTGCTTGTAAGTTTTGGTACTGGGTAACAGGTAATTCTTAAAAGCTTGTCAAACTGGCTGGGTTGGGCTGAGTGGGCCTTCTGATACCTCTTTTATTCTTTGTATTTTAGACGGTTATATCATTAAATATGACTTCAAAAATTCTACAGTTAAGGTTGAACTGATTGATAGAACAATTTAGAGTTTGGAATACATTTTTATTTATCGCCAAGGTTTTAAATTTGAACTGTTTGATCTTTTGGAGATAGACAAACTAACTTAACCCATTTCTAAATGAATGAGTTGACACAGCTACCTATTAGTTTGGATAGCCATGTAAATTAGCTGTCTAATCTGATCAATCAGTTCTATACTTGTATATCTTGTGTTTTAAAAGTTCTGTCATGTAAAGTATATCCTGCTTGTGTGCAGAATAATTAATACAGTTTTATTGAATTTTTTTTTAACCTTTGGGTGCAGTTCGCCTGGACGAGCAAGGAGTCCCCCTCCCAGAAGATCTTCGTTGAGTCGCCGGCGTAGCCGCTCACCACCTCTCAGAAGGCCTGTCCGTTCACGTTCTAAATCAATCTCACCAAGAAGGTAATGATTCCTTATTTCTGTCTGCTCTCTTTTGAGGGTTAAACTAAAAATTTGAGGTATCATTTTAGACCAATTTATGGATAAATAGGTCAGTTTTGGTTATTCTTTGCTTCTAACGAGTCAGACGATATCTAAAGTGTATTTGCTTTGCATAAACCTCCTGGAAATTTTTTTTGTTCCAGATATTAGACTATCATTCTAACAAAGTAGTTTTTTTTAATATCATATTTATGAATTTAAGAAATAGAAAACGTACAATGGTGATTGTGGGTTGATCCATACTGTTCCGAGTCATACTAAAGTTACTTACCTGTTTGGTCCGTTATCCAATGCTGACTGATGCACCCATTTGCCACCTGTTATGTTTCTGATACTAGTCTTAGGCCCCGTCCGATGGACGGTTGTTTTTAAAACACGTAGCTTATAACTTTCGTTTCAATATGTGGTGTTATTATGATAAATTATAAAATATTTTATAGCAAAATTATTTATGACGAATAAAACAATTATATAATATTAAGCTGTAAATTTTTTT
>JAOEHQ010047430.1:0-10837 GCA_025447715.1 Asclepias incarnata | reverse complement strand
CCGATACCGCCGGGAAATACCGGTACCGTCCCGGTACTGGTACCGAATAGTGGTACCGAATACCATTTCGGGATCGGAACCGGTATTGGTTTTTGACGATTTTCGAAACGGTACCGTCGGGATCGGTACCGGTACGGGACCGGGACGGTCCCATGCCCATCCCTTGCTAGCTTCTTTCCTTCATCAATAAAATTGAAAGATGAAAAAAAAATAATAATAATAAAATAAAATAAAATAAATTAAAGGACTGCAATATAATTTTTAAAATTTAAATATATTGTACGATTTTAGTTAGAATTTTCAGTTTCCAAACATTTAATTCTTGTACTCTACTTTATTGTAGTATCACATTTTTCAAACGTAATCCGAAACAAATTAAAGCAATAACATCCATTTATCTAAACTTTATCCATAAGTATATCCAAAAAAGTATGATACAAACTTCAAAAGCAAAGGGAAACATTGAATTAAAGTCTGTTGATTCGTGTGACTTTTCTTCTTTTCCATTACTCGTAACTTTTTTGACCTGTGACATTACATATATATCATACGGATCAAAAAAAGAAAAAAAGAAGAAGAACTTAGCTATTTATTATACGCACATTTAATTTTAGCTTTAATGAAAAAATATCTAATCGAATCGATCTCACTTGTTGCCAGCTTTTCAAGATTATTTAGTTGATAGACGTACAATAGAAGAAGCAAGAAACGTTTAATCGTTTTAAAAGTGATGTTGATATGATGTTTATCTAGTCTAGTATCCAAAATATGACAGGCCACCTAAATCTAAATGTGGTACTTCGGCAGTGCAAACTGAAAACGAACATCGATAGTTTTCCATTTCAATCTTTAAACCGAAGAGTACGTACTATGTATGTTGATAATCTTAATTTTCCTTATACCTATTAGGCTATTAGTATATTATTAGTACGTACGCGTACAATGCAGTGATAACGATTACTTCATGGTTGACAATAAATGGTGGGGTTAGAGTCGTGACAATGTGATGTACTTTTTTTAAGATGCTCTTTTCTAATTATGTATTTTTTAGTAACGATACATGCGACTAATTTGATATGCCTAAACATATGACTAAAAATTTGATGCTGACACATGAATTCTAATTATTCTCTCTTAATTTTCATCTTTGATTTATCACGTGTCAGCACAAGAGTTTTAGGCATATATATATACCTACTAAATTAGTTGCATTTATTATTTTTCACTTATTTTTTTTGTTAAATTTTACATTCTTAGTTTTGAAAACCTATGATGTTTATATACAAACTTACATAAACTTTAAATTAAATTCATTACTATTTTAAAATCCATAAAAGAGTATTTTAAAAGTTGTAGTTAATATTTTAAAATTAGTTAATAATAAAATGTCCTAAGTAACAATTGGACTAGTTATCCATTTTCACAAAAATTTGGCTACCAAATTGTTATTTATACCACTAGTTTTTTTTTTTAATGGGAACATCGAATATAATATGTCTCTCATCATTCAAAGATGAGGTCCCACTCAGTAAAAAATAATCAGATGTTTTAACCGGGTCTTACTACGTACACCTATGACAAGTAGGCATCCTAAGAAAAAGTAAAAAAACCCCACAGTCGTACATATATTGTGCTCAACGTAGATCTCTCGCCCTGCTAGTAAAATCCTAGTGACTCAACCATACATCATTGTGTATTTATACCACTAGTTACCCGAGAGCACTAGATATTGAATACTGTTAAAATCATCAAAAACCATTTTTGAGTAATACGACAATACAAAATTATTAATGATTAATAAAGAGAAGAAGAAAGAAAAACTCAAGGTGCATCTACAAATTAGGGTCGAAAGAGAAATTAATGTTTTACCAAACAAAACATCAAATCATAAGTTGTTTATGAAACGATAAACGGTGTTGCTTGTGTTTCGAAAAGTTTAATAAAAATTCGGTTGGTAGTTTATTTCGCAATGACAATTAACAAAAGCCAAGGACAAACTTTAACAGCTGTTGGTTTGTATCTACAACGTCCAGTTTTCACACATGGACAGTTATACGCTGCAATCTCTCGAGTTAAATCGAAAAAGGGTCTCAATATGTTGATATGATCAGGAAAGAAAAGTTGGAGTAGTTAAAATAATTGTTATATAAATCTATGAAGCACCTTTAAATTGTACGTAGATCAGGATGTTTGTTGGTATATTTCGGACGAAAATTTTATGTTTTGTTGATTTAGATAGGTCCAAAAAAAGGATGTTTTGTTGGGTCTTATTGTTGCATGGATTGTTGGTTTTATGTTATCATTATTTCCATAATTGATGATAAAAAGAAGAGTAATATCCATAAGAATGATTTATGTTTGGTAAACGTTAAGTTAATGCTTTTATAGAATTCATATTTCCTATAAAAGACTACAATTAATATAAATCCAAAAAGCATTGTTACGTCTCGATTTTGATCTAACCAATGAGATCGCTTGCTTAAACTACAAAGACAAATATCATGCATTGGTTATTTGGTTAAAAAAAATGATGCCAAGTTTTATTTTAATTGGTTTGACCTTTGGCTTCAAATTGATAATAAAATGAAGAGTAAATTGCATAACAAGCGGTAATTAACGTTATTTTTCTTTGATAAAATGGTAACGTTATTATTTTAGGTTCAAACAATAAGAATTTTCTAACTTATATATGTGGCCTAAAAAAGTTCACACTTGCAAGTGTATAGAAAAATATAGCTTGTTTTTATTTAAAAAATATGAAAGTTAATTTACAACACCTAATTTTCTCATGTAAGAGTGAGCGTGAAGAACATTATTAAGTGCCACAAGTTACATACTTTTTAATATGAATAAGTTTGATATTGATCTAGAAAGATGGAGTAGTTTCCATACTATCTGGTCACACGTCAAACTTCCTTTTCTTCGTGCCCGTTTGCGTACATTTCCTGCACCTTTACATTTATAAGTGTGAACATTTTGTTTATATTGGTAATTGTGAAGATAGTTTTGTACATTTTCAAGCGTAAATAAATTGTCAAATTTTTTGGTATCCGTTCAAGTGCATTACCTCGGTACATTAAAACCTTACAGGATGGTTGTGTAGGTACCAATGCGATACAAGGGATTAAGGGTAACTTCCAATTTATTTTTGTTTTAAATTGTCATATTCTTTTATACGTGTAATATAACATATATAAAACACATTGTGTCAATCGACGAAAACAGCGTGAATCACGTGATTCACGCGGTAAGGGCTTTGAATTAAACTTGTAATAATAACGTTCAGTGGTGGAATATCTGAATATAAACAAAGTAGCAAACATGTGCGAAAGAAAAACAAAAATGTATGAGGATCTAAAATATATAGTAAAATGTTTTCTACTATACTTATACTTTTTATATTCAGTTAAATATTAATTTAACTAAGGATATGCTTCATGTTGTTTTTTCCTGGCGAAGCAAGTGGAAATTAAACATAATAAAAAATAAAAATCAAAAACAAATTTGTTTTGTACGTAGGTTCAAGCTAGGTTGGCCAAATAAGCAAAACACTTTGTTGAAGAAACCGATAGTTTCTGGTGTTCGTCCTGAATGCTATGCGAACTCTCTAATATTGGAGGCTGAAGCCAAATCTATATTGTGGGCTATGGATCATGCATGCAAGTAAAAGAGATTATTCCAAGTTCATTTTTGAGTCAGACTCTTTGTGTTTAGTTAACGCACTTCATAACCGATCTGCTCTATTACAGATTGCGAGGATGTTTTCATAGATTTTATCATCAATCACAAGCTTTCAAATATATGTAGTTATAATACAACAACTTTATAGGTCGTGATCGAGTTCGAGTCCCATGATAAACACTTTATAAATATGTGTGGACTTTGTAAGATTTATTCAATTGTCTTTCTAAAAAACAAAAAAAATATTCAATGAATATTCTACTTTCGATCAATATAAAAAAGTTGCGAAAATAAAAATGTGGTTATCTCGAATAAAACTGCATGGCTATGGAAACACACGTATTACCATTTACAACAATGACGCAAATATGCATGCATGGTCCATGTTTGACTATCGAACTTATATAGCTAGTATTGATTAGTTACTAAGAGTTTTCGGTACATCATCCAACAACCACACCATATCCGTAACAATAACCTCAAAAATTAGACCCCCAATTCTCAAAAACTTGACCTCACAATACCTTAGTACTCAATCAAACAAATGAAAATAAAATAAAAATAAATAAATCAAAATAACCCAAACCACGTACCCCTCCACCTAAACGTCTACTTGACGACGTTGGCGTCTTCCACCTCAAATGAAACCCTGCATCAACCTTGGATTTGTTGTGGACGACATGAGGCCGGACATCGGTCTCGTGGGATCCCATTACTTATGCAATAAGGGGTGAAAAAGGTCAGACTTTCCACCTTAAATAATTCATCACTTAATCATTTTAGATGAGGATTTTCTTATTCAGGTTATCGGGAAAAGGCGGGTCATTTTTTAATCAGATGTACACGGTTTAATCAGGATATCTCGTGAAGGTTTTTTCCCTTATGCACCTCCAAAATTGTACCTAATTATCAGGATTCGAACATCAGACCTCTTATAAAAATATTTAAGATAGCTAACCATTAGGCATGTTGAAGGTGGTTTACACTTAATCATATTACTAGTCCGGCGGTATTAATTATGAAATACGGTGTTTGCTAATCATTAGGTGAAACTAATGAGAAAATGACTGATGTTTGTTTCTAGCTAGTAGTTTTTCCACAACAATATCATTGGTTAGATCAAAATCATGATTTACCAATGGTTTTTGGTTTATATGATGAACTCATTGTAGGATATGAGTTCTATAAATAGGGTAACATTTAGCATTACAAAAGCATCTCTTCACTTAAACTAATTAATTATATAAGCAGCAGCAGTAACGGTATAATGGCTATTAACAACAAAACCGTCGTTTGCATGCTTTTCATGTTTGTTTTTGTCGGCATCATGACAACAACCGAAGGCAGAACTAGTAGTTCTTTTGGTAAGTCTTACACCTATATATATATGAGGCTATGAATCATCCATATTATCGATCTCAAAGTGCCAAATCTTGTATTTAATAAGTTTTTATATATACGTTGATTTTTATTTTTCTATCTTGGTGCCAAGATCAATCAATTTCCCTACTGACCAATGTGATATTTGCTCAGTATTTCCAACAGGCCCTTCTTGTACTTCTGTTGTCGGCGTGAAAAGTGGAGATACTTGTTTTGATATCGCTCAAAGTGCCAAGTTGAGCTCTGGAGCCTTCGAGTTAATCAATCCGAATTTGAATTGCAACAAATTGTTTGTGGGTGAATGGATTTGTGTCGAGGGAACCGCCTAATTATAGTCTTCAGAACGATCCCATGAATAATCCAACCAATAAATTCTTCGTTTTGATAGAACTTAAACTACCAGAACGAGGTATTAGTCTATGATATTTGAGTTGTGAATCCTTGGCTTTGTAATGTGGTTATCTTCAGTCATTAATAAAGAAAGTTGCGTTAAATTTTGCTTCTTTACATCCCATGTCTTCTGTTATTACATTAAAGTCGATTGATCAAGTTAGTACTCCGAATTAAGACTTGGTCTAAACATGAAATAAGGATGAAAAACACTAAAAAGACCCAAAGAATCTGACATTTTAATATCTCATGCATTAATCAAGACAAGTTCAAGCAACAGATATAGCTTTTCTGTGCATTAACATATGGGAAGTGATATTAGTACCACTTCTTTTGATAAATGTACCACAACTGTACATTACTGGCTTGTACGATCAGCTGTAAAACTTGTACGTTGTGGTACATTCATCAAAAATAGTGGTACGAATATCACCTCCCTTAACATATAGGTTGTGATCAATATGGTGTACTTATATATATATATATTACCCTTAGTGACAAAAGACTTTGTCTGTCTTTCTTTCTTTCTTTCTTTCTTCTTTTGTTGAAAACTCCTTGATGTTTTGGTTTTGTATAATATTCAAAGTCATCTCATTGGTAAGTTAAAAACAGAATTAAAATTTTAAAAATAGTGTTTGGTTGTTTATCTGTGAAATACTGAAATTTATAAGATTTTGGGCTTTGGGCTCAAAATAACACAACTGATAAGGCCTTATGGATGTTAGAAAAGAAAAGATTATGGGATCAATCAAACATCATTTCCCGAATTAGAAGATTCAAACCATCAATGCTTGAGATAATTATGGATCAAGGCAACCAATCCAGCCAATGCCAGCCAATACTCAATATCATTTCTATACATAGCTTATAATCTTTCGTGTATAAATAGGACCATTGGTCCATCATTTGTAATTCAATTCAATAAGAAATAAAAACAATTCTGATTACCTTTGTAAACATGGTATCAGAGCTATGTTCGTTCTCATCATTTACCTTCTAATCATCCCTCATAAAACCGACAGCCACCTTGAACCGCCATGTCCGGAGACGGCAGTTCTGGGTCCGATTTGGCTATTCAATTAGCAAACATTCTGAAAACCAACATAAATCAACAAACACAAAACCCGAAATTATCCGAAAATCTCCAAATCAATCTAAAGTTAAACAATCAAAATTATGCTCTATGGACCCGTATGATTCGGGTTGCCATTGGGGACAAATCAAAAAACTTGTTAACTCATTTAACCACAGATCCTCCAGCAAAGACAGAAGCAACCTTTGAGACATGGGAACAAGACGACTTAATCGTCTTCTCGTGGCTTATACAAAATATCGAACCAGTGATAGCAGGCAACCTTACCGAGTATCTCACTGCAAAGACATTGTGGGATGCCCTGGCAACAACATACAGTAGCGGAAGAGATAAGCTACAAGTTTTTAACCTCCATGTAAAAGCAAATGACCTCAAACAGAATGAAAAATCTCTTGAGGAATTTTGGATCGCTCTTCAAGGCGTATGGGGAGAGATCGACAGAATCGACCCCAATCCCATGACTTGCGCCGAAGACATCAAAACATATTCCAGAGTTCGATCCGAGCAAAAACTTTTCCAGTTTCTTCACGGATTAGATCGGAAATTCGATCCAATCAAACACGAAATCCTCCGTCTCGAAACCCTCCCCTCCGCAGAAACTGCATATGCTACCGTACGCAAAGAAGCCGCTCACCAGAATATTCTGGGAGCAACTAGCAGTGAGAATCACGGTGTAGCAGCCGGACTTCATGTCGGAACAGGAGAAACCGAAGGGGTCGGGTTAGCGAGTAGAGGTTATCGTGGGAAGAAGCCATGGGTCAAAGAAGATAAATCACACCTTAAGTGTGACGAGTGTAAGATGGTTGGACATACAAAGTCCCAGTGCTTCAAAATCGTTGGTTACCCCGACTGGTGGAACGACGGCCATAAAAAGGGTACACGAAACCCTAAATCAGAGAAAGAAAGAATCGGGGGTCCTACCGCTCAGGCTAGCACCAGCAACAAGGAAGAAACCGGAAAAGGGTTCGGGGGTCAGGCGGCGCTAGCGGCGGCCGGAAATGATGAAAAAGGGGAAGGTTTTTTTGTTGCAGGTAACGAGGAAGGATAAGGGATTCTCTCTCAAACACAAGGATTTGTTTCCTTATCCTCTTACTCTCCTAAATCATTTCCTTTTATATATAATATGTCCAATAATAATAGTGTGTCAAATAATAATGGGTTGGTCCACAACAATGGGTCGGCTGTTAAGGACCCGGTTGTCAATGGGTTGGCCTACACAGTCCACAATAGTTTAAAAAACTCAAATGAACAGTGGATATTTGATTGTGGGGCGACTGACACAATGACTTATGACATGTCTGATTTTTTGGAAATGTCCAAACCCAAAAAAACCCACATCCAAGCTGCAAACCGGGGAAAAATGGATGTAAAGGCAGGCGGTACAATTGAAATTTCTTCAGATATTAAACTTCCCAATTGTTTATATGTTCCTTCCTTGTCACACAAATTATTGTCAATTAGTCATGTGACGAAGGAATTAAACTGTTCGGTTCTCATGCATCCAACTTTCTGTCTCTTACAGGATATCAGGACGGGACGGATAATTGGGCGTGGCACTGAGAAACATGGACTATATTATGTTGATGAAGTTACTCAAGACGGTACTGTGATGTTAGCTCATGGAACAACAGAAAGGGAAGCATGGCTATGGCACAGAAGGTTGGGTCACCCGTCTGCAAGTTATTTACACATTTTATTTCCTGCACTTTTTCCTTCAAATAAATCGATCTCTTGTGAGACTTGCATATTAGCTAAGAGCCATAGACAATCTTTTAAACATAATAATACCCGTGTTGAAGTTCCCTTTTCGTTAGTTCATTCAGATGTTTGGGGGCCTGCTCCTGTGATTGGGGGGCAGCAATTTCGCTTTTATGTTATTTTTGTCGATGATTGTACGCGAATGACATGGATTTATTTTTTGAAAAACAAAAGTGAAGTTTTTGAAAAGTTCACTTCTTTCTGTACCATGGTCCACACCCAGTTCAAAAAATCAATTCAAATTGTTCGAACTGATAACGGTGGAGAATATGTGAACTCCCAAATGAAATCCTTCTTTCAATCAAAAGGTATAGTTCACCAAACCACCTGCCCTCACACACCTGAACAAAATGGAGTTGCCGAAAGAAAAAACCGGATTTTGCTTGAAATAACTAGGGCACTCATAATCGAATCACATGTTCCAAAATCCTTTTGGCCAGAAGCCTTAGCTACCGCCACTTACCTTCTAAACCGCCTTCCAACCAAAATTCTCAAACTAAAAACCCCGTTGGAAACCCTTGAAAAATACACTGAAATACCTCCCACCCTCACCCTTCCACCCAAGGTGTTTGGGTGTACTGTCTTTGTTCATATACCCAAAACATATAGAGATAAACTTGACCCATGTGCAGAAAAGTGTGTTTTTGTGGGATATGGTGTGAATCAAAAGGGTTACAGGTGTTACAATCCGACAACACATCGAATGTTCACCACGATGAACTGTGATTTTCTTGAAACCAGATTCTTTTACCCCAACCAACACAGTAGTCAGGGGGAGGAATCATGTGACGTACTGAATTGGTTGACATGTACAGAAGATTGCCCTGCTCACAGTACCACATCTCCAGAAGCCAGCAATCAATATAGTCCAAACAGTGCCACCCAAAATACATCCACCGATCTGGTATCCGAGGTAAGTGGTTCTCAACCGAATGATTCTCAAAATGATAATTCTCATGATTTGGTTGACATTACTAGCAATGTTAAAACCGAACAACCAGAGCACACGAATCAAAGCACTCAGGATCTTACAGAGTCAGTACCTGAAGAGGTACCGAACAGATACACCCTTCCACCAAGAGCAAATAGAGGGGTTCCAGCAAAGAGGTTTTCCCCAGAAAAGTTCTCTCGAGGCTCTAAGTATCCCTTAGCTAATATTGCTAATGGGTATTTATCAGAAGAAGCAAAGGCTTTCGTTGCTAGTCTATATTCTGAAGAAATTCCAGCAAACGTTGAACAGGCTCTGAAATCTGATAAATGGAAGGGAGCTATGGATGCAGAAATGGGTGCTCTTGTCAAAAATGAAACGTGGGAAAAGTGCACCTTGCCATATGGAAAGAAACCTGTTGGATGCCGCTGGGTATTCACAATAAAGTACAAACCAAATGGAGAGGTTGAAAGATACAAAGCCCGGTTAGTTGCAAAAGGCTATACCCAGACGTACGGAATAGATTATTCCGAGACATTTTCTCCAGTAGCGAAAATTGACACGATAAGGGTATTGTTTTCAATAGCAGCCAACCAAGGCTGGCCACTTCACCAATTTGATGTTAAAAATGCTTTTCTTCATGGAGACTTGAAAGAAGAAGTGTATATGGAGGCCCCTCCAGGATTCTCACATAGCTTTGGAGCTGGAGAAGTCTGTCGGTTGAAAAAATCTTTGTATGGGTTGAAGCAATCTCCAAGAGCTTGGTTTGGAAGATTCACAGTGGCAATGAAGAAATATGGATACAAACAGAGCAATTCAGATCATACTCTGTTCTTGAAACATAACAAAGGATGTGTGACTTGCCTCATAATCTATGTTGATGATATGATTATCACAGGGAATGATGAAAGTGAAATACAAAGGCTAAAGGAAGGATTGTTCGAGGAATTCGAAATGAAAGATTTGGGAAGGCTTAAATATTTCCTTGGGATTGAAGTTTTAAGGTCAAAACAGGGTATCTTCATTTGTCAGAAGAAGTATGTTTTAGATCTGCTTGCAGAAACAGGAATGATTGATTGCAAACCAGCTGAAACACCCATGGTGGTTAATCAGAAACTATACATGGAAACTGATGCTGAAGCAGCTGATAGAGACAGGTACCAACGGATTGTGGGAAAATTGATCTATCTCTCACATACTCGCCCAGACATTGCATATGCTGTTGGAGTGGTAAGTCAATTCATGCATCAACCCCAAGTGGCTCACATGGATGCTGTGTTTAGAATTCTCAGATACCTAAAAGCAACTTCTGGTCATGGGGTATTGTTTAAAGCGAATGGCCACTTAAATATTCAAATATATATAGATGCAGACTGGGCTGGAGATAAAGGAAACAGAAGGTCTACTTCCGGATATTTCTCTTTGGTAGGAGATAACCTTGTTACATGGAGAAGCAAAAAGCAAAAGGTGGTTGCCCTGTCAAGTGCTGAAGCTGAATTCAGAGGAATAGCTAAAGGAATTGCAGAAGTATTGTGGATTAAAAAGCTCCTGTCCGAAGTAGGATTTCCTCCAAAAGAAGTTATTCGTGTCATGTGTGACAATGAAGC